>WIPJ01000702.1:1001179-1026934 GCA_018155075.1 Cassiopea andromeda
ATATATATATATATATAAAATCAGCAATTAGAGGAATAGTTCACAGACTTAGCATTGGGCAGGAGAAATGGTAAATGCCCTGGGCTTTCTCCAGTGTTGCTGGTTCTCACCATTAGTGTTTATTTGTGATTGCTAGTAGTTGGGCCTTGATGGGGGGGGGGCTTTTTAATTAGTAACTGAAACATCTCTGTGTAACTCCACATTGTGGAACTTGTGATACTTGGTAACTAGAACATAGAATACCCTTTTGTTCTTAGGCATTTGTTTTTCCTTACTGTAGATTATAAATAAGTGCTTTATGTGTGATTACACCATTATAGGTGGTTGTGAAGTTGCAGCCTCTTCAGAAGGTGTTGTCCAAGATGTTGCAAAGCTGCTTGCAGTGGAGCCATCTGAGCTAAAGATGTCCTTAGCAACAAGAGTTATGACTACCACAAAAGGTGGCGGATTTGGTACTATGTACAAGTATGTTGATTTACACATTTGATGATGTACACATTTTCCTGCACTTTTTCTGTTTATTCTTAGACTGTCACTCTATTTCTGCAAGCAATCAGCACCTTTTCTAATGTCATGTGCATGTGATTGCATAAATTTTTTATGTATAATTGCATTTAAAATTTCTCTTGTGAGTAAAGTGTAATTAAACTGCAGGTTGTTTCTAACCTTGGAACAAAACTAGTTTTCAACAAAAATTGATAACATACACTCTTCTTTAAAAGAATAAAGTTTATAGGAATAATGAGGCTCAAAATAATTTAAGAATTATATGAGGCTCAAGCTTCATCAAGAGATAAGAATTATTTTTAGACTTAGTTATAACACTGCTTTCAGATGTACTTTTGCATTATTTATACAAAATATTAACTATTGCTTAGCATTGTGATGTAGAAAAACATCAACAAAGATTGGAACAAAATGCCTGAACTTTTTAGGCCAAGTCATGCCTTTGATACTTGGAATGATTTAAGAAGATTTCTAGGCTCAGAATCAGAAAAGTTTAAGAATATTGAGGCTTGGAAAAAAGTTAGGTATTCTTGTAGAAACAAAGGGTTTGTGATTTGTGTATGCAGGGCTAGAAAAGATGCATGACCAACATCTCAAAATTGAGTCTTTGAGTTATAGCATTTTTAGAACTTTTGTTCATGTTGGTATGAAAGACCTGTGATATTCTAGAGCAGGGTTGCCGCTTTAGTACTTTAATTGCCTAATTTGACAATTTTGGCACTTTTCTATGTCTGTTAGGAACCAAAAATTGAGATTTGGCTATGCTATAAATGGCGGCAACTTTTAAAAGTTGTTCCAGTATTTTTTTATATATAGCCTTTCTGTGTCACACTGATCGTGCTGAATTGTTATTGATAATAGAAAATAGTACAATTAGGAATGTGTACAGGCCCAATGCTGCCATTTTTTGTTAAAAAATATGATTGGATAGTATTGAACATACTATCTTCGACACTTCACGCCAAGTGGTGTCAAAAATGCGCATGCGTTGTATAAAAGTTATGATGTCATTAATAGAACGAACTGATTTGGCAACTTTTGGCAACTTCTCATACTAAATTTGGCTACTTCTTTCCAATTCCATTTAGTAACGCTGTTCTAGAGGCATTTTGTCAGCACAATTCATGGTTTGAAGCGTTAAAATGTCTTTCCCTGCCCTTTGTGTATGTATATGTGTACACATGTATAGATATGAGAATGTATTCATTTGTGTAGGGTTCCATTGAAAATCGAACAAGCATGTGCAGCACGAGATGCTTTGGCAAAGGCAATTTATTCCAAGTTATTTGATCATATTGTGTCCTGTGTTAACCAGTGCTTCCCTTTCAAAGCTTCTGAGAACTTTATTGGCGTGCTGGACATTGCTGGGTTTGGTAAGCGCATCGGTATTTGATTTCCAGTTGGGTTTCATTTTATAGCCTCAGGGATAAATCACTTTTTTGTTGCACATTTTGCCAAGATTAAAATCTTCATTCTTCAGCAACACACTTGAAAGGTTTACATTCTTCAATTCTGCATATTTATATCCTTTGTCTTCTAGTCATATTATGAACTACCATGATATTTGGTGGAGTTCTTCAGCAAATGTCATCATAGAATTATTTACCTGCACCCAACTTAGGTATTAACTGCATGTACAAAGGGGATTCCACTGGAACGACTTTCTAGTTCATTCAGCTTTCACTTTCCTTTGCTTTTGTAGTGTGCACGCCTTTGCTGTCCACACCTTGGTATGCTCCAATGTTTATTTACGAAATTGTCGACCAATAGTTTTTAGGGGTGCCACGTCCCTGCATCCCATTTATACGATCGTTGGAAAGTTCCACATCCTCACACTCCACCACCCCTTCTGGCACGATTCCTAGTACTGCAATAAAATATGTTTTTCTCCCTTTCTTTAGTAGCTAAAATTCCATTTCCAGCTGTGTTTATTTGCTTAGAATTTGCGAGATTTTTGTTCAGTATTAATAGACTTATGAACAAAGTTATTTTCGATAGCGAGCATTAACTTTGAAGCATTAATTTCTATTTTTGTGCTTTACAGAGTTTTTCGAGGTTAACAGTTTTGAACAATTCTGCATCAACTACTGCAATGAAAAATTGCAACAGTTTTTCAACGAACGAATCCTAAGGCAGGTGTGTATGACGTCAAATTCTTTGTCTGCCCTTCTTTCTGTTCACCTTAAGCATTCGGAAAGTATCTTCTTCTAAGTATTCTTCCACCTTGTCTTCCTGAAGTTATTTGAACTTTCGATCCCATAGATTTTGTTATAAATTAGTAGTAGATTGGTCTGAGACAAAAAGTTTTGTATGACATTGGGTTTTTTGCATTCTACCTAACATATCTATATATGCTGTTCACCTTTTAAGAACTTTAAAAGATGTAAATGACTCTTTGCTTACTAAAAGGAACAAGAACTGTATGACAAGGAAGGACTTGGCGTGAAGACTGTTAGCTATATTGACAATCAAGATTGCATTGGTACGCACGAATTTCTAAATGTTCGTTCAACTGTGATAGTACCTTAGTTATAAATTACATCTTTAGTAATTAACGTAGTAGTATCTTTGCATGTTATTCCCACTGTATGATAAAATAATGATAAATAATTAGTGTAATCACAAGTCTCTTGGCTATAAATTACAGCTTTAGTAACTTTACTGAGCGGCCTATTGATATACTATTTTCATGCTAGTCCAACTGTGATAGTAGCTTAGCTGTAAATTGTAGCGTTAGTAACTGTATTAAGCGACCTATCTACATCATACTTCCTTCACTACAGGGTATATGCTATTGTCGCTCAATCCAGTTGCTGTCGTTAACATCTGCTCCTAGTTTCTGAGACTACATTGTTATGATTTTAAGCAAATATGTGTTGCTTGTAGATAATGCATAGGAAATGGTAATGCATGCTTTCTAAATTAGCTTGTATATGAAGTATCTCCTGGTATTACTAAAACTTTAACTGTTTTTGCATTCCTCTCTGCTTCATTTGAAGTCAAAAGTAAAACTTTAAGAATTTAGGTTTTTTTCAAAGGATTTTCTCATCTACGTTCATAATGTCCGGTAATCATTCTTTTTTTCTATCACAGTACAGCACATGATGAAAAATAACAAAAAACAACAACTTTGAATTTCAACATATCGGGTTAGAGGTGGAAAGCATTTGTGATCAAGCCACCTCTAACCCATACCATAGTTAATTAAGAGAAATATTTTAATAAAAGTTAAGATTACATGTCTAATGAAATAAAATACCATGATGCGAATAATATGGGGGTTGCGGGTATGAAAAACCGTTTCATTGGGCTGGGGGTCGGAATGACAATTCTCCTTTGCGTGGTTTGAATGATCCAACCTAACAACATAGAAGACAAAAGAGTTCAAGGCCAAGAAACTCAGTTTCAGTTTCCTTCAATTTACGGTAATCATACCATCAGTTTCTGCTAATCATTCAATCAATTTCTGCTAATCATTCAATCAACTTACGCTAATTTTGAGGCAGTATATCCTTAGGTATGACCTTAACGTATTTGAAAACCCAAAGTTTGAAATGAAAGATCTCATATTGACTTCTATCTAAATCTTGAACTCTTTGAATTACAACCAGATTTGATTGAGACAAAGAGTAGTGGAATCATGGATTTGTTGAACGAGGAAGGGAAGTTACCGAAATCTTCCGAGGAACATTTTACAATTGAAGTGCACCAGAGACATGGGAAACATTTCAGATTAGCGGTAAGGAGAGCCCTATTTGTGCCTAAATGGTTTTAGCTGTAGCCCTTTCACGAATGTTCCTTTTACTCATTCAATGATTGGAAAATAAGTTTATTCATTTCGAGCAATATCTTGCTTTAGAGCTGTGCTTCTCAATAATTTTCTGTAAGCCCTCCCCCTGTCATGGAACGAGAAAATATTTCACATCCCCCCTCACTATAAATAAGACCATTATCTATAAAATTGTACATGTATACCCGTTTCTCGGGGTCATATGCGTTCTACCTAGCATTGCATCGCGCCCCCAAGAGGGGCACGCCCCACCATGCGAGAAGCGCTGCATTAGAGTATTTTCTCAACAGCGTATTCCAGACCAGAATCAACTCCATGTTCCATTATTTTCACTAGTTTCCTATTTGCAAAAGAACTCGTGTCCAAATGCACCTTCAAGCTTTCAATTTCGTCTCTTCTTTTGTGAATATTGAGTCAACTGATAACGGATCAGGATCTTTTTCCCTCAAATATCTCCAACTGTCTTTGCTCTGATAGTACCATGTTTTATGTGGGAACATTTGTATGGTTGGTGCTGTACTTGGATTTATGACATTTTCATCTCCATAGCTTTCCTTCTCTGTTAAGTACTTATTTCTTATGATATATTCTCCCTCTTTGAATTGTAAGGTTTTCTGAATTCTCAAGCTTTCAGGTGGCATTGGGGGATTTTTCTTCCCAAGAAATTCTTTCACATTAACTTTAAGCTCATTCTGTTTGCTTGCTTGTTCATCTTTCATCCTCTGCATATTCATCGCTTCTTCGTAGAAGATTGCTTCAGGGTTCATTAGAGATGCTTTTTTCTCACCTTTTTTAGACTGCCTCCCATCCAATGAAAATCGTTGTGGTCGGTGTGGTAGTGCCTGACTGGATTTTGGTTTTACAGTAGTTGATATTTCCGGTGCAGATTGGTACCTTCTGTGTCGTTGAGTGGTCTGATAATACCCCAGTTGAGAAGCATCCGATGATCCGTACCTATAATTGTGAAACTGTGTTTGCGTCGTTGCTGGCCTTAGATCTTTTAATCTGTTTGACCATGACCAATATTTTGGCATATCAACGTGTGGCCGCAGCTGAAGTCGAAGCTCACAATTGTTTATCGTCTGTATTTCATTTGTTAAAATCGATCGTTGTGCCTTGGAATCATGACACAAAATCGCGTACTTTTTGGGAGGCTTTTTTATTTGAAGGTCGCTCATTTTTTTATATCTTGAGTATTTTGAGTATATTTTATTCACCTTAATAAGGATAAATTCGAGTCTGATAATTTTTCTACTTGCTATTTAGCTAATTTCTTTCTTTACTGTCTTGCAGACAATGATATATAAAAGGAATTATCTGTGCATAAAGAATTATTTACAAGTAAAGTTTTGCCACCCTGGTGTATCTCAAAACACCAGCTTTATGACTGCGCTGTGTAACCGTCAACGTTAGCACATTATTTTCTTTCTGAACTTCTGTTTTCTTTGCTATAGTGCTGCAGCTTCTGCTTGTACTAAACTTCCAAGTATGTTTTGTTCTTGTTGTTCCTATGCATCCAGCGTCTCCAATCTCCAATCCTTCTTACTGCTATTGTTTTTCCTTTCTTAATTGATTGATGGAGTGTCCTCTAAATGGCCTTTTGCTTTAGTGCATCACTATGTAAATGTATTTTCTTGATTCCCAGCCAGAACTTTATATTCTTGCTCTTTTTATTAAACCTTATTGGTCTTGAAATCTTTCCCCTTCATTTTATCAACTTCCAAATTCAACTGCTTTTTTATTTACCATTCATGCCTTTACTTTTTTCGTAGCGTTTGAAATGTTATTTGACGCTTTTGTTTTTCAATTGACTTGACGGCTTTTATAGCTTTATCTTGAGGCAATTTGCTGTTTGAATTCTGTCTCATCAATAAATCCTCAATCAATAATTTTTTCCGCCAAGCTGCTCACTCTGCCTCTTATTTTGAGTTCCTTGCCCTATCGTTATTCCTTCTGTGTTGTAGCAACTCGATCAGTTTAACTTTGAAGGCTTCTATTGTTATGGTGTTGCATAGTAACGGAACTTTTCAATTAAGGTTTTTGACTAAACTTTCAGTGTGGTGCATTAATCTTTAAAAGGTCATTTTTATGCCTATGTTTGGGTAGACGTTTTAGCGTTGATAGCAATAGCAAAAGTGAATAGAATTTGCCCAACCAGCTGCTTCTTATCAATGAATTTTCTATACTCGATGGCCATTTTGTTTTGATATTGAAGTGTATAGCTTTGAATCGAACAGGTAGACTACCTGTGGATCTAGTGCATATTTGATTTTTAGGTTCCCATGACATTGTATGGTATTATCATTTTCATTGTCATTCACACCTCGATGAGCATTCTTGCTCCCGTGTTTGTAGTTCTCTAGTCATACTACAAGCTCATCTTCACTGTATCTCATCTCCACCGAACAATCCATGTAGTTGACAATCCGACTAGAAAACAATGGTATGGATTGTCATGAAAGATGAGATGTTGAAATGTATGCATTTTGAGAGCCATAATATTATTAAAAAGTATAGCATTTATCCTGGTAGACTTACAGAAGGACTATTTATATTCTCGATTCTCATGAAATACTTTATACCTTTTCAGCCCCCAAGAGTTTTTGCTACTAACGGACTACTCATTATTTACAGAGGATTGGTACCAAAGAGAAATTATTTCCTGTCCTATATATCATCTTGCCCAACTTCTAGTTTGTATTGCAATTTATTGACACAACCTTCTTATTTCACAAAATTTCTTTCACCCATCCAGTTTCTTTTCGGTACCAACCCCTTGTAAATAATGAGCAGTTGTTTAAACTGCAGTCAACATTTACACCCGCATTTTATGATCTAAAGTCATCTGCGATGATAAAGAGTGAGTCAGTGATCAGCACTGGTGAACTCCAGTGATCTATGTAGTCTACTCAAAGCCAATTTGAACGTGAACGTATCTGCCCATATTCCTGATTTTCTCTTTGCTTTGTATTTGCTAATGTGGCTAAAAGTAGCCTATTTGCCGGACTTATCAAAGAAATAAATTATTCTACCAAGAATCTGATTTATTTTTTCAGTTGCCAAGGAAATCACCGTTGCAAGCACACCGAAATCTACGAGATGACCAAGGCTTTATTGTTAGGCATTTTGCAGGAGCTGTTTGTTATCAAACAGTAAGATTTCTTGCCCATCTTTTTTGCTTATTTTTGTTCTATGCCTACCTTTTCTGACTGTCATAACTGACTTTGTTCTTTCTCTTTTGATCAATCTGTCTTCCATCTAATTTTTCTTTGTCTGCCTTGATTCCTTTTTTGTCTCAATCTACCTATCTTTGTGCCTGCCTTTCTATCTTTATATCTTTTTGCCAGTCTTGCTTTCTGTCTTTCTACTTGTCAGTCAGTCAATCTGTCTGCCTGCCTGTATATCGCTGTTTGTGAGGCTTGAGCCCCTATCCTTTATGTGCTAATACGCAACATGTTCATTCATTCTTCGTAGGCAGGATTCCTGGAAAAAAATGACGATGCATTGCATGGAAGCCTTGAGGCACTCGTACATGAAAGCAAAGATGAATTCATTTTGAACTTATTCCCAGCTGGCTCGGCAAAATCGAAGAAGAAGTTGGCTTTCGATAGTGTTAGCACTAAATTTAAGGTACTTTCATAGCATTTTTCATCAATATTTATTTAGAATGGTATTGATGAATTAGAGTTTAAACCAAACACTCCCCTAAATCTCCTTCTTACCTTAATTCAATGTCAAGGGTGGATGTCAATTGTACCCAAAAGATTATGTGTTATTATCAGAAATATGTTTCTATTTCTAGACTCAGCTCGGAATGTTAATGGAGAAGTTAAAGAGTACAGTAAGTTTATTACAATTGTGTTTGGAATTTCGTGTTGCTTTAAGCCTTTTCTATGACCAATTCAAATCTATGTTTCTTTGACATTGACCAATGTTGATGTTGTAATTCAAGAATGCTAGCTTAGAAGTCAAACTATAGCCATACCTATCAACTCTTTATCATTCATTTTTCAGGGTTCCAATTTCATTCGATGCATCAAACCAAATGATAAAATGAAGAGAAAAGATTTTGAAGGTGTTCAAATTCTCAGTCAACTGCAGTGTGCCGGTATGGTCTCAGTCCTGGAATTAATGCAAAATGGTTACCCATCAAGAGCTATGTTTTCCAGCCTTTATGAAAAGTATGGTATTTTGTAATTTGGTATCATTCATTGAAGATTGACTGCCAGGTCTATCACGAACATCTAGTTTTTATACAGTGCTGTAAGGAACAAAGTTCATCTTTTTTTGGAGCTTTTTCTGCTTTCATAGATTATCTTTTATGATAAATCCCTGCATTGTGTTAGATCCAATTCTGTTTGCTTTTGCTTGCAGGTACAAAGGTTATTTACCCCCAAAATTAGCTGCTCTTGACCCAAGAACATTTTGCCAGGTAGATATTCTTGAAAAGAATTTTTCTCGTCCCATAAAAATACCAAGATAACTCTTTTTCATTGCGCTGCTTAATCTCAAGGAGTATTACTCATCATTTTGGCAAATCCCTAACTCATTTACTTTCTTGTCAATGATTGGTTTATCTGCAAATTGTTTTGGTGAATTTTTAATGTCCTGAGCACTATTTGTTTTTTTTTGGAGTAACAGAAGCTAAAATAATTTTTCATAGGCTTTGTTTCGTGCAATTGGAATCGGAAGTGATGATTTTAAATTTGGAATGTCAAAAGTTTTCTTCAGACCAGGAAAGGCATGTTATTTTTGCATTTCATATAGTGCCACAGCTGTATTTTGTTTTTCACACTTATGAATTCCTGCCTTTTTGTACTCTGTAATTTTTGGTTTAAGAATGTTTGGTTCATTGGTTTGAATCACATGCTAACCGATGTTTTACGGCCCATCTCATCTCTCCAACACTAGATGTGGACTACCCGGCCGTGCTGGGAATAGAATGATGACTACACTACATCACGAAGCAAGTGCCCCATGAAATATTTCCTCTTAAACAGGCACCCCTGACCCACCCACAATCATAGAACATGGAGCCATATGCTACCATTTTGAATAGGCTACCATTTTGATAGTTAATATTGCATCATAGCTTGCATCCTCTTGCATCCCTTGATTTTTGTTTATAGTACTTCTATATTCTCTGTTTCATTCAAACAGTTAAGTGCTCATTGATTGTATTTCGTTTATTTTAGTTTGCAGAGTTTGACCAGCTGATGAAATCTGATCCTGAAACTTTAAATGCTCTTGTCGCTAAAGTTCAGAAATGGATCATTTGCAACCGATGGAAGAGAGCTATCTGGGGATCAATTTCTGTTCAAAAACGTATGTTTGAGTTTGATGAGGCAGTTTTTGATCACAATTAGATTTTTAGAATTATGGAGTTAGTATTGTCAAATTGCAAAACTTAATTTTTGCCCTTTTTCTGTAGTCTCACAGAATGTAATGCTGATTTTGTTTATGCTCTCATGACAGATATTTTTGCTAGGCGTGGTTTTATCCTTTTATCTCATTTCAGTTGCAAATAAAATCAAGTACAGAAGAGAGCTGATAGTCAAGATTCAGAAAACAGTCAGGATGTTTCTTTCTGTTGCAAAACACAAACCCAGGTGAGAAGTCTGATACAGTTACTTTTTGCAGAAAGATGGAGCAAAAATAGCATGTAGATGTTATTTGAAGTCATCCCTGTCATCACAAGATTTTGATTATTTAAGTACTGACGGCCATATTTACCATGAAAATCGATCAATGCCACGTGATTCGATGCCTGTTTTACGAGTATAAGCCCGAATGGATTTATTTAAATCATGTATTTAATCATAATTAGGTTTTATTTGAACTTAATAAGGCGAATTACCTCGAGACTTATTACATTTGTGCTTTTTGGTGTTGATTATAGATACAAAGGAGTTATGAAAGTGAGACGTCTTCAAAAGATGATCATGGAGATGAAGGAGCAGGGTGAGAAACTTATTTTGACTTCATCACTTCTGCCCTTGTCATTATTTCCAATGCTTTTCTTAACGTTGCTTCATTTTTTGATTTATTTCGATCATCAAAAATAATTTGATTATTCATTTAAAGTTAAAAAAACAACGAATATTTCTTTACTACAAAAATACGAAAATCTAGGTGCTGAAAACATTGTAGTTTCTTCTGTCGATCTTCATCGAAGTGTAAATTTGCAAAATTTCGACATGATTCAGTAGTTTTATCCATAGAAATGCGTATTCGATTTTCAGTCTTTCAGCCAATTTTCATATACACACATTGCCATATATTAACTTGAATAAAGATGCATTATCATAAACTGCCAAATACACTACTGGTCTATTTGAACTTAGGCTAGTATCATTTACACTTTTCTTCCGCAGCATCAAGCCTAAAGAAAGACAGCGAAACAGTGACGAAGCAAGTGAAAGCACTTGAAATGGAAATGGAAGCGTTGGTGAAGAAAATCAAGGTTAGATCAACCCTTTTTAGTTTGTTTGCTTCTTTCTTTAGAAATTTATGTCTATGTTTTTAACAAATATCAAAGGTTTGCCACATTCCATTGATTGAAGCCTTACAGCATTTAAGTTATTTGTATGTGTTTATTTGCTCTTGCACTGTCATTTTCTTGATAGATTTTCTTCATGAGAAAGTAAATTCAGCAAACTTTGTATGTTGCAGGACACTTTGATGAGAGAGAATCAAATAAATACTGCTTACAATGACTTATTCAACAAGATGAGTAATCAGACAAAAGATCTTCAGAATCGACTGAAGGCGCAGAAGGAAGAAGAGAGATTAAGAAAGATCCAGGAGCAGATGGAATTAGAAAGGAAGCGCAAGGAAGAGGAAGAGAGAAAGAAGAGAATGGAAGAGGAAGAAAGAAAGAGGTAATGTCGATTTTCTCTTGAATCAAATGAGAAACATCAAAACGTCTTCTCTTAGAATGCTATCGGCCCTGCCTATAGCCCATATACTCTGAAACTCCACTTTTATCAAGCTTTATCATTCTGGTTATAAGCATTGGCTTCAATGCCAGTCACTTAAGTTAGGCATTGCTGTCTTTGTTAATTCCAAATTTTGTGTTTAAGCTTATGATAACTGTGCAAGTAGTATTCAAGAAAAATGTACTTTTTAGGAAGCTTGAATTAGAAGAGAGGCTTAGGCGTGAAGCTGAAGAGTTTGAAAAGCGAAGAAAAGAGGAGGAAGAAGCCAGCCGTCTACTACTGGTATGTTTTCGTAGCATTTTGTTTTTTTACGTACACTTCAGGTGCAGCACCTTTTTTCTACACGTTCAAGATTCTTCATTTTCTTCGTTTGAGCATATCAAAGTAGCATAGGCGTCAAATCTTGATTGGCTAACAAAGGAATCACCATCGAAGGATTCCTGCCAATAATGTTGTCAGAATTCGTACATCGAAGATCAAAAGTTAATGGTACTAAAAGCCATTCATCTTTTCTTGTAATGTCGATAATTTTTGATCTGTGCAAGATATAAAAATTGCTCCTTCTGGAAATGTGAATTGAAGGCTTCTGAACATTCTTGCAAAATATTTTTCAATTATCCCAAACTATGTGTTAGCAGTTTTTTCGCAGAGAAAGTGTACTATTTACCACCCAAACACGCTTCTCAAACGAATTCTCGCAACATTATTGGCAGGAATCCTTCGATGGTAATTTCATTGTTAGCCAATCAAGATTTGACGTCTATGCTTATCACAGTAGAAGATTCTTAATTTATAAAATTTCGTTTTCGTATTTTGTTTATTTTGCCAATTGTGTTAATAGGAGAAATTGAAACTCGAAAATGAAGAAGCTGAAAGGGCAAGGTATAGTTAAATTCTATTTTTGAAAAATTAATATACTGCTGCGTAATTTCAATAGTTCGGGGAAGTTAAACAGAAAGTAGTGGAAATCGTTTACTGGTCAAGCTAACTAGTGTTTAGTAGGATACTAAGGTGTTTGAGATAGTTGTACTGCTGTTACAATGCAAAAAATAGTTCTCTTCTATGTGATATTCTTTACATTTGGTAGATTTTTCATTTTTCTCTTAATCGTTTTATGTGACAGCAGTTTTCAGATCCCTAAGTACAGGACTGGGCACAATAAAAAAGCTGTCACTACTCAGCTCTTAGGGACTGGAATAATACGCCTATTAATATACTTGAGTTACCAACAATAAATACCTTTGAAAGGCAATTGAAATTGTATATGAAGTGCAAGACATGAATAAACACGACTCCTTGGAAGAGCAGCTTCACAATAAATGGGTATTTTATTTTGTTCGATCTATTCTGCTTTGATTATAAATAGCTTAGTTCTTAATTTGTTTTTGTTGCTGTTGAGCTGAAGGGTATTTTGTATATAAATTTATGAAAATGAAAAATGAAATGAAAAGTTTATATGTTTTTATTTGCAAGTGTGCTCCGTTATAGGCATTGCATGTATATTTATAGTTTTTAATATATTTATGAATTATGCGAATGAAATAACTTTATTGCAGAAAAGCACAAGAAGAACAAGAAAAACGAGATTATGATTTGGCATTGCGTCTCTCTACGGTTTGTTACCATTTCAATTGTTGTAAATTTCAATGAGAAATATTCTTTAAAATATTAATTATGCAAGAAATAAACTAGATATGTTAAGACAAAATTTTGCATTTCTATCGTTCTATTTGAATAAAATATTGCATCTTTGTAAGTTTCATGCTTGCAAATGTTTTCGGACCCTTTAGTATAAGAGTTTTTGCAGTATGTAGAAAGTCTTGATTTGCAGAGGTGTTTCCAATACCATTTTTTAAAGAGAAAATCATGCATTTCTATCGTTTTTTTCGGACAAAACATGGCAACTTTGACAGTGCCGTAACCACAGGAGGGCAAGGGGGGCTGGAGCCCCCCAATAATTTCTTGTTAAAATAAATTTTTCAGCTCCTCCGCCTCAACCATGGTGAGGCCTCCTCCGATAGTGACTTCTAAGCCCCCCCAAAATGAAAATCGTGGTTACGGTCCTGTTTGACATATCTTTATATGAAGGTGTTTTTAGGTCCTTAGGTATGTTGAAAGTCTATTGACATACACGTTTTTTTTATAAGGAAATTATTATTTTCCCTGAGCCTCAATTTTCTTAACATTTCCCGAAATTAAGCCTGAGATTTTCTTAAATTTTTCTTAACTTTTACTGAAATAAACTGGCTAGAGTGGATTACACTTTCGTTAATAATATTGTATACATGAATTTGAATTCCATCTTTAGCATTTTGAATGCAATAACGACGAAATACCGAATTTTGGCCTATAAAAACGCTATATTTTGGAAACTGAGCCTCGTGATTTTCTTGCGAATTCGTCAAGATTTTGACGATTTGAGCCTCATTTTCTTATAAACTGTTTTCTTATAAAAAAAGGCGTGTACCTTTGTAGGAATTATTTTGAAATGTAGAAGTGTTTCCAATGCCATTTATTTTTTCGATAGTCCACCATAATATAATCTATTTTGAATCAACTCATTTTCATACCTTGAAATATTTCAATTTATTGTAGGAAAATGATAATTCTGTTAAAGTGAAGGTATGTACTTGTGATTATTAGTTTCAATTTAGATTGCCAGACTTGTTCTGTATTATGCTCTATTATTTATTTTTTTTTGCATCCATATTTTATTACAACTATCTCTGTTTTTTTACATTAATTCTTTTTCTTTTATTAAAGCCATTTGTGTGATATGAATTATATACTTGTTATCATGTTGGACACGTAGTTCTGCCTTTTCCCCATCTAATCCGTCAAGCATTTCTTTTTCCAGGATCCTCAGCAAGTAATCGTTGAAGATATCGCTCCTAGCAAGTAAGTCATTTCAGTTAAATTCTTTGGCAAAGAAAGGAAACTACGCTGAGTAGTAGCGTATGAATGATTTGGTTCTATCATGATTGAGTGATTTCAATAATCGATTGGCTAGTTAAGCGAATTTGCGAACATTCGAAGAACGAGCAGACCAACTGAAGAACCAATATTCAGTCGAACGAGGTTAAATGACACCCTTGTTTTTCTTTGATGATTTGATAAAATATTTATGTTTGAGAGGTGTATAGTTTTTTAAAATTTTGCTCATAGACCTCCGACGTCTGCTAGTAAGGGAAGTGATCTCAGAGCAATGAAGTATGATGAGCTTAGAGCCATTATAAATACATCCACAGGTTAGTTTGTATTCTACAGTAAGTGACACACAAGTGCTCATTATCTGTAAGAGGATTGGTACCGAAGAGAAATGATTGCTCTTCAAACAAATCTTCTTACCCAACTTTGACACTGTATTTCAACGCATTTCAACAGCCCTATTCTATCAGAAAATTTCGCCCTATATATCTTCGTTACCAAACTTTCTGTAGACAAGAAACGGTCTCCTAATCCATTGTACTGAATAGGGATGTACCTAGAATGATCCTTTGTTTGATAGGTGCTTGAATTGATTATCAAATTTTAGACCCCCTCCTGTCTCTAGAACTGCTTGTTGAGCATCTACTCTTTTTTAGATGATTTCTTTTGAATTTTTATTACATTTTTAACAATTACTAATTATTACCATAATAATATCCGTGTATTCAATCATTATAATTTTAATTATCAAGTATTCTCATAATCTAATTGCAAAAAATTGCCATGCTTTCTATCATCTTCTAATTCTACTCATTAGTATTATGGTCGTGTGCTCTTTCGTGCCAGTTTGGTAGTACGGAATTAATTTTCCTCAAGTTGATCTAGATCAGCGTTTCTCAAATAGTGGGGTGCACTCCTGTAAGTGGGGCGTGATGAAATGCAAGGGGGTCGCCTATGACGCCGCAGAAAAGGTACACTTGTGCAGTTTCTATAGATGGTGATCTAATTTATAGCGAGTGAGGAGTGCGTGAAATATTTACTCCTTCCGTTGGAGACTTTTACAAAGAATAATTGAGAAGCACTGATCTAGGTGCACCGATCTTGTTTTCATTTCATCTTAATTTGATATCATTTTCTAATATACTTGATCTTAATCTCAAATCTCTATGTTTCATGGAGCGTTTATTTCTCATCATCATGACCTCATTCCATGTCCTTGTGATGTTATCTTATCTGATTTGATTCCATTGTGAGTTCAATCGTTCCATTTTCAAATAATTTCACTGTTCATCTTTCTAGTGGAATCTCTTTATAAATTTTTTAGATGTGGAATTATTAACTGCTTGTCGTGCTGAGTTTCATCGACGTCTTAAAGTTTATCATGACTGGCGTAAAAAGAACAAGCAAACAAAAGCTGCAAAAGCTACTGAGCAAAGAGCTCCATTGGAGGTCATCAAAAACTGTATGTTTCATCCTTAGCTGCCATCTCTTCATTCTAGCTTTTTTCTATCCATACAGTTTATTTCTTAAACAATACATACACATTATAGAGCAAAAGACAATGATTTCCCCATAATCTATGCATAGAATTCGGACAGCAGTAGATTGTGAACTGCAGATGAGAAACTTAACTTATTATAAATATGATACAATATCATAGATTAATTTTAGCGTATGCTTTTCGGCAATACGTTCTGCATCTTTATCCAGGTATTGAACCTAGGGAGATTGACTTTTCAGAAATTTCTTATTTTCCGTAATTTTGTTTGAAAGTTTAACTTCTCTGTCTTCTACATAGCAAATAAGTCTTGCTAGAACTCATGCCACCTTTTTCCCAATAATGTTTTGTTTCTTGCTCAAGTGACTTTTCTGTATCCATTCATTGGCGTGAGGTATAGAAATGACTACTGTTACCTTGAACTTAATGCAGCTATCCTTTGGCAATGTCTCAATGACTTGTTTTATTGCAAAGAATGGCTTTCTATCAACTTGACGATTTTTTTGTGCTTCTACAGCCGAAGAAGTTGCAGTACTGCATCAGCAGCAAACAGCTCCTCCGCAACAAAGTGTCAAAGTAGAGGCACAAGCTGCACAGCGTTTTTTCCGGGTACCTTTTGCAAAACCTGCTAATCAGTATAGGAGTAATGAATACAAGAAGTCTGGTTGGTGGTAAGCTATCAAATTAATTTTTCTTCATTATTTGCAAATTTATAATGAAAAATCCACTTAATACTCCCCTGAAGATGTTTTGGAAGAAAAGTTTTACTCAAAGGAAAAATTAGGATTCATCAAAATGCTGATTTTCGTGGGAAAACAAATGTTTGTTACCTAGATGGTAGTCCTAAATGAAACTTGAAATATCTGAATTCGCATCGAAAATCAAACCCAATTGGAAGGTACTGCTAGTTTTTTTGTTTTCTGTTATCATGAAAAAGGCAGATATTTAGTGCTGTCTACCACCAGGGAGAATGGTTTGTGTGAATCAAAGTTTTTCTTTTACCAGCTATATTGGCAAAAAAATTTGTATTGCAATTTTTCGCCTAAGTGTTAAGCTACCCTGGAAAATATTTTGTGACTTTTGTGATATCTGAGAACTTTGAAATGAATTACAGACAATAGAAAGGATTTCAGTAGTTTGAGAAAATTTACAGAATTATATTTTACTTGGCGAATATTACATTGGTGAATGGACGCAAGGAAGAGTTCAATCCTGTGTAAAACATTTCAAGTAGATTTGTCTTCTGCATAAAAGCAGTGTTACCATAAATTTGGTATTCCAGACATCGATTCAGACTGGCGAGCTATTTGTAGCTTGGCGAATGATTACACGCTTTTAGACTCTGATGGCCATGACATCAGAATTGAAAATTCCTGTCCATGACAATTCTGGCATCAGGTGTTGTATATTCTTTGCATGATTTAGTGTCATTGAAAGTAATTGTATAGGACCCATTCCTTATCATCTATTGATCTTACTTAAAATAACATCCCTATATGATCTCAAAACTGTTCAATATTTCGGTTGTAAATTATGAAATACCCTTCCAATTTCTATACATACTTCTATAACTACCTTAAGATCTAAGTTGAAAGCTTATTTTATGAATTCTTATACCGAAATGGAAATAATGGCGTTGAGACTTTTTCTGCTTTTCCTACGTTGTCGCTGTTGTTTTAATTCTTGCTTTACTTCTTATGAGGGGGTGGGGGAGGGGCTCTCTCTCTCGATTAGTTTGCCTACTTAGACAGCTCCTTAATCAATCTATTGTCATTGTGTTATAGTAATTTTTTTGTTTCTTAAAATTTAGCGTATTGCTTAGTGTAAAATTGTTTCTTATTGATAATATGATATCATTGTCATTGTCATTGTCTGATGTCCAGTTGCTACCCCCTCCCCCACTGTAACCATAATTTTGAGAAAATCAGATCTTATCGTATATTACAACTATTTAGGTATGCGCATTTTGATGGTGAATGGGTTGCAAGGCAACTGGAAATCCATCCGAATGGCGTTCTGTTGTTGATCGCAGGACGGGATGATCTTGACATGTGTGAATTAAGTCTTTCCCAATGTGGTTTGACTAGGAGGCAAGGTGCAGAAATAACTAGGAATGAATTTGAGGCTGAATGGCAAAGATATGGAGGTGCAAATCAGAATTTTCGGGCAAAGCCAAGAAAATGAACAAAATGGAGTTAGTTTTTAGCAATAGACATTTCTTAATTTATACGAGGGTGTTCAAATTCAAGTACATTGAACTTTACCAAAGATAAAATGGTATAAATGCAAAATCTGACAACAATCTCATTTCTGCTAATTCAATTTTATGCAAGTTATATAATTTATGCAATTTATGCAATACTAGATGAAGCTTTATTAATATGATTGTCAACATC
This sequence comes from Cassiopea andromeda, assembly GCA_018155075.1. Lineage (NCBI taxonomy): Eukaryota > Metazoa > Cnidaria > Scyphozoa > Rhizostomeae > Cassiopeidae > Cassiopea > Cassiopea andromeda. Next base: position 1,019,237 of record WIPJ01000702.1, read on the forward strand.
ACCTAGAGAAGTAGATATCAAGATAATTTGGGAAAATAATTGGCATGTTTTCTTATGAGACCTTCAACTCATTAGAAATATGTAGTTTATGTACTTCATAACTCTGGCCTCATTCAAAAAATAGACAATAGCCTCTCTCTATGATCACAATCGGTATTCTTCACATTTACAAAATTCTTTCCCATATTCCTCGTTCTTCACTCTTTCGCCCTCTTTGCTTCAGGCTCTTTCTGCTTTACTACATAGCTAATTTATCACATTACTTTCATTAAGCCTTCAGTACGAAATTTATCACATTACTTTCATTAAGCCTTCAGTAAGTAAATAATTCAGTGTTTATTCAATAATTAAGAAATAATTATTATTTCAAAAGCCAAAGGAATATAGTTTTGCTTTCGGCGACAAAATTGCTTTATCATTTTTGCCTTATTGTTATTATTATTATTTAAAATCTAGTCGCTCGAATACGATATGACTTTCATTAAAATCCTAAGGCTATAGCCTTAGTTTCTCAACTAAAATTCAAAATTAAACATAGTCCACAATTTTCATCAGGTTCCAAAGGTCTATTTTTGGGTTCAATATTTAACAACCAAAGTAGCTCTTGGTAACTTTTTCAGTTAAACTTAAAATTCTTTCTCAACATTAATGAAAATCAGAGATTATAAACTTACTCTTTGCTCTAGAATATGCTGGGCCCGACTCTTTGCAATTTTGCTCGAACTACAAAGCTATAGACATACTGTTACAGTAAAACATCAAAATTCAAACTCTCGCAATTTTCATCAAAATCCAAAAGCTATAGGCTTACTTCTTATGCTAAAATGTACAAAACAAGACTCTTCAATATTTATCCAATCCAACGGCTATAGGCCTACTTGTTCAGTCAAAATCCAATAACCAACATAGCATGTAATCTTCATCGAAATTAAAAACCTATAAGCCTATTTATTGATTAAGAATTTAGTAGTGAAAGTAGCCCACAAATTTTATCAAAGTATAAATTTTATAGGGCTACTTCTTGTGCATGCTAGTGAAGAATTCTTCAATTCTTATAAAAATTCAAAGGCTATAGGCTTAGTTTCCTAGTTAAATTTGAACGTTAAAAGTATTCCAGAACTTTTTAGGGCAAATTTAACAGCCAAACTATTCCACAGTCTTCATCTAAATTCAAAAGCTATACTCTTAAGTGCATAATAGATGTCCCCCCACTAATTAATTTATCAAAAATTTTCCAGCCAGGACATTCTTATTCCAACCCCCCTCGCCCATTAATTTTTCAAAGTATGATCTCAATAAAGGCAATTTTTAGAAGAGGTTACTTTGGCCTGCCACTAAACAGTATCGTAAGAAAGTACACTGATCGCATGTGTTATATGTTTCAGCTTTGTTTCGTTCTGTGGATTTGGCAATATTACTTTGCTACACATTTGTGATTAAAAAGACCATAGTCTTTTCTATAACATTTTTGGTCATTTCCCAACCCCTCCGTTTATTCCAATCCCCTGTCTATTAGGCACCAAAGTGTAGACTTACTTCTTGTGCTAAAGTGTACTTGCCAAGACGATCCTCCATTCTCATCAGCTTCCAAGACTATCCTCCATTTTTATCAGCATCCAAATGCATACTTTTAGACCCAAAAATCAATGTCCAAACTAGTCCCAAAAAATCAAAATTCACCGTATTCAACAATTTTCATCACATTCCAGAAGCTATAGGCTTACCCTTTAAGACAAAGCTCAAAAGTGACACTACTCTATAATTTTAACCAATTCTAAACGCTATAGGCTTGCTTTCCGATTCCAACTTAAATAAGCAAAATAGACTGCAATTCTCATCCAATTTCAAGGCCTATAATCATAATTTTTCAGCTACCTATCAACAGATTTTCATCAAGTTATAAAGGGTATAGGCTTCCTTTTTGAGTCAAAATTCGACTATTACATTATTTCACAATTATGATCAAATTCCAAAGGCTGTAGCCATAGTTTCCCAACTACAATTTAGCATAAAAGTTATTTCACAATTTTCATCAAATTCCAAAGTCTATAGCCTTAATTTCTCAACAAAAGTGGAAAAGTAAGATTATTCCACAATTTTAATCACATTCCAAAGGCTTTAGCCTTAGTTTCCAACCTAAAATTGAGCATTAACATTGTTATTCCAGAACTTTCATCAAATTCCAAAGGCTATACCCTTACTTTCAGAGCCAAACATTAACAGTAACATTATTTCACAACTTCCATCAAATTCCAATGGCTATACCCTTAGTTTCCCAGCCAAAACTGAGACGTTACATTATTTCACAACTTTCCTCAAATTTCAAAGCATATAGTCTTACCAACATTATTTCATAACTTTCATCAACCTTCAAAGGCTATAGGCTTTGTTTCGCAGCCAAATTTCAAAAGTAACACCATTTCACAACTTTCATCAAATTTCAAAGGCTATAACCTTAGTTTCCAAACCAAACATGAGAGGTAGAACGATTTCATAACTTTCACTTCATAAGTTTCAGAGGCCATAGCCCTCGTTTTGCAGGCCACTTTCAAAACTATAACATGAGTTCACACTTTCATAAAATTCCGAAGGCTATAACCTTAGCTTCAGAGCCAAATTTGAATATTTCCATTATGTCACAACTTTCATCAAACTTCAAAAGCTATAGCCTTAGTTTCAGAGCCAAATTTGAATATTTCCATTATGTCACAACTTTCATCAAACTTCAAAGGCTATGGCCTTAGTTTCAGAACCAAATTTGAATATTTCCATTATGTCACAACTTTCATCAAACTTCAAAGGGTATAGCCTTAGTCTCAGAACCAAATTTGAATATTTCCATTGTGTCACAACTTTCATCGACCTGCAAAGGCTATAACCTTAGCTTCAGAGCCAAATTTGACAATTTCCATTATGTCACAGCTTTCATCAAACTTCAAAGGCTATAGCCTTAGTTTCAGAACCAAATTTGAATATTTCCATTATCTCACACCTTTCATCAAACTTCAAAGGCTATAGCCTTAGTTTCAGAATCAAATTTGAATATTTCCATTATGTCACAACTTTCATCAAACTTCAAAGGCTATAGCCTTAGTTTCAGAACCAAATTTGAATATTTCCATTATTTCACAACTTTCATCGACCTGCAAAGGCTATAACCTTAGCTTCAGAGCCAAATTTGACAATTTCCATTATGTCACAACTTTCATCAAACTTCAAAGGCTATAGCCTTAGTTTCAGAACCAAATTTGAATATTTCCATTATTTCACAACTTTCATCAAACTTCAAAGGCTATAGCCTTAGTTTCAGAACCACATTTGAATATTTCCATTATGTCACAGCTTTCATCAAACTTCAAAGGCTATAGCCTTAGTTTCAGAACCAAATTTGAATATTTCCATTATGTCACAACTTTCATCAAACTTCAAAGGCTATAGCCTTAGTTTCAGAACCAAATTTGAATATTTCCATTATTTCACAACTTTCATCAAACTTCAAAGGCTATAACCTTAGTTTCAGAGCCAAATTTGAATATTTCCATTATTTCACAACTTTCATCGAACTTCAACGGTTGTAGCCTCAACTTTGAAGCCAAGTTTGAAAAGTAGCATTATTTCACAACTTTCATCACATTCCCAAGGCTATAGCCTTGTTTTCAGAGTCAAATATGTTACTGAGGCAATATGTTACTTTCAAAGCCAAATTTGAACATTTTCATTATTTCACAACATTCATTAACCTTGAAATGCTATAGCCTAACTTGTGAAGCCAAATTTAAAAAGTATGATTATTTCACAACTTTCATCAAACACCAAAGGCTATAGCCTTAGTGTCACAGCTACACTTGAAAATTTCCATTATTTCACAACGTTCATCAAACTTCGAAGGCTATAGCCTTTATTGTGAAGCCAAACTTAAAAAGCAAGATTATTTCACAACTTTCATCGATGTCCAAAGGCTAAAGCTTTAGTTTCAGAGCCAAATATGAAAATTTCCAATATTTCACAATTTTCCTGAAACTTCAAAGGCTATAGCCTTAATTGTGAAGCCAAATTTAAAGAGTAAGATTATTTCACAACTTTCATCAAATTCCAAAGGCTATAGCCTTAGTTTCAGAGCCAAATATGAAAATTTTCAATATTTCACAATTTTCATCAAACTTCAAAGGCTATAGCCTTAATTGTCAAGCCAAATTTAAAAATTAACATTATTTCACACCTTTCATCAAATTCCAAAGGCTATAGCCTTAGTTTCAGAACCAAATATCAAAATTTCCTACATTTCACAATTTTCATCAAACTTCAAAGGCTATAGCCTTAAATGTGAAGCCAAACTTAAACATTAAGAATATTCCACAACTTCCATCAAACTTCAAAGGCTATAGCCTTAGTCTCAGAACCAAATTTGAATATTTCCATTGTGTCACAACTTTCATCGACCTGCAAAGGCAATAACCTTAGCTTCAGAGCCAAATTTGACAATTTCCATTATGTCACACCTTTCATCAAACTTCAAGGGCTATAGCCTTAGTTTCAAAACTAAATTTGAATGTTTCCATTATTTCACAATTTTCATCAAACTTCAAAGGCTATAGCTTTAATTGTGACGCCAAATTTAAGAAGTACGGATATTTCACACCTTTCATCAAATTCCAAAGGCTATAGCCTTAGTTTCAGACCCAAATATGAAAATTTCCAATATTTCACAATTTTCATCAACCTTCAAAGGCTATAGCATTAGTTTCAGAGCCAAATATGAAAATTTCCAATATTTCACACTTTTCATCAAACTTCAAAGGCTCTAGCCATAATTGTGAAGCCAACTTTAAAAAGCAAGATTATTTCTCAACATTCATCAAATTCCAAAGGCTATAGCCTTAGTTTCAGGGCCAAATATGAAACTTTTCAATGTTTCACAATTTTCATCAAACTTCAAAGGCTATAGCCTTAATTGTGAAGCCAAATTTAAAAGGCAAGATTATTTCACAACTTTCATCGAAGTCCAAAGACTATAGCATTAGTTTCAGAACTAAATATGAAAATTTCCAATATTTCAAAACTTTCATCAAACTTCAAAGGCTATAGCCTTAATTGTGAAGCCAGACTTAAAAAGTAAGATTATTTCACAACTGTCATCAAATTCCAAAGGCTATAGCCTTAGCTTCAGAGCCACATATGAACATTTTCAATATTTCACAATTTTCATCAAATTCTAAAGGCTATAGCCTTAGTTTCAGAGCCAACTGTGAACACTTCCAATATTTCACAATTTTCATCAACCTTCAAAGGCTATAGCCGTAGTTTCAGAGCCACATATGAACACTTCCAATATTTCACAATTTTCATCAAACTTCAACGGCTATAGCCTTAATTGTGAAGCCAACGTTAAACAGTAAGATTATTTCACAACTTTCATCAAATTCCAAAAGCTATAGCCTTAGTTTCAGAGCCAAATATGAACATTTCCTACCTTTCACAATTTTTGATCAAACTTCAAAGCCTATAGCCTTAATTGTGAAGCCAAATTTAAACATTAAGATTATTTCACAACTTTCATCAAATTCCAAAGGCTATAGCCTTAGCTTCAGAGCCAAATATGAAAAATTCCAATATTCCACAATTTTCTTCAAACTTCAAAGGCTATAGCCTTACTTGTGAAGCCAAATTTAAAAAGTAAGATTATTTCACAACTTTCATCAAATCCCAAAGGCTATAGCCTTAGTTTCAGAGCCATATATCAAAATTTTCAATATTTCACAATTTTCATCAAACTTCAAACCCTATAGCCTTAATTGTGAAGCCAAATTTAAAAAGTAAGATTATTTCACAACTTTCATCAAATTCCACAGGCTATAGCCTTAGTTTCAGAGCCAAATATGAACATTTCCAATACTTCACAATTTTCATCAAACTTCAAAGGCTATAGCCTTAATTGTGAAGCCAAATTTTAAAAGCATGATTATTTCACAACTTTCATCGACGTCCAAAGGCTATAGCCTTAGTTTCAGAGCCACATATGAAACTTGTCAATACTTCACAATTTTCATCAAACTTCAAAGGCTATAGCCTTAATTGTGAAGCCAAATTTAAACATTAAGATTATTTCCCAACTTTGATCGAACTCCAAAGGCTATAGCATTAGTTTCAGAGCTAAATATGAATATTTATAATGTGTCACAATTTTCTTCAAACTTTAAAGAGTATAGCTTTAATTGTGAAGCCAAATTTAAAAAGTAAGATTACTTCACAACTTTCATCAAATCCCAAAGGCTATAGACTTAGCTTCAGAGCCATATATCACAATTTCCAATATTTCACAATCTTCATCAAACTTCAAACCCTATAGCCTTAATTGTGAGGCCAAAGTTTAAAAGCAAGATTATTTCACAACTTTCATCAAATCCCAAAGGCTATAGCCTTAGTTTCAGACGCAAATATGAAAATTTTCAATATTTCACAATTTTCATCAAACTTCAAAGGCTATACCCTTAATTGTGAAGCCAAATTTAAAACATAAGATTATTTCACAACTTTCTTGAAATTCCACAGGCTATAGCCTTAGTTTCAGAGCCAAATATGAAAATTTCCTACATTTCACAATTTTCATCAAACCTCAAAGGCTATAGCCGTAATTGTGAAGCCAAATTTTAAAATGTAAGATTATTTCACAACTTTCATCAAATTCCAAAGGCTATAGCCTTAGTTTCAGAGCAAATATGAAAATTTCTTACATTTCACAATTTTCATCAACCTTCAAGGGCTATAGCCTTAATTGTGAAGCCAAGTTTAAAAAGTAAGATTATTTCACAACTTTCATCAAATTCCAAAGGCTATAGCCTTAGTTTCAGAGCCAAATATGAACATTTCCAATATTTCACAATCTTCTTCAAACTTCAAAGGCTATAGCCTTAATTGTGAATCCAAGTTTAAGAAGTAAGATTATTTCACAACTGTCATGAAATTCCAAAGGCTATAGCCCTAGTTTCAGAGCAAATATGAAAATTTCTTACATTTCACAATTTTCATCAACCTTCAAGGGCTATAGCCTTAATTGTGAAGCCAAGTTTAAAAAGTAAGATTATTTCACAACTGTCATCAAATTCCAAAGGCTATAGCCTTAGTTTCAGAGCCAAATATGAACATTTCCAATATTTCACAATCTTCTTCAAACTTCAAAGGCTATACCCTTAATTGTGAAGCCAAATTTAAAACATAAGATTATGTCACAACTTTCTTGAAATTCCACAGGCTATAGCCTTAGTTTCAGAGCCAAATATGAAAATTTCCTACATTTCACAATTTTCATCAAACCTCAAAGGCTATAGCCGTAATTGTGAAGCCAAATTTTAAAATGTAAGATTATTTCACAACTTTCATCAAATTCCAAAGGCTATAGCCTTAGTTTCAGAGCAAATATAAAAATTTCTTACATTTCACAATTTTCATCAACCTTCAAGGGCTATAGCCTTAATTGTGAAGCCAAATTTAAAAAGTAAGATTATTTCACAACTTTCATCAAATTCCAAAGGCTATAGCCTTAGTTTCAGAGCCAAATATGAACATTTCCAATATTTCACAATCTTCTTCAAACTTCAAAGGCTATAGCCTTAATTGTGAAGCCAAGTTTAAGAAGTAAGATTATTTCACAACTGCCATGAAATTCCAAAGGCTATAGCCCTAGTTTCAGAGCCAAATATG
>WIPJ01000702.1:1028258-1049588 GCA_018155075.1 Cassiopea andromeda
CTTCAAACTTCAAAGGCTATAGCCTTAATTGTGAAGCCAAGTTTAAGAAGTAAGATTATTTCACAACTGCCATGAAATTCCAAAGGCTATAGCCCTAGTTTCAGAGCCAAATATGAACATTTCCAATGTTTCACAATTTTCATCAAACTTCAAAGGCTATAGCCTTAATTGTGAAGCCAAATTTTAAAAGCAAGATTATTTCACAACGTTCATCAAATTCCAAAGGCTATAGCCTTAGTTTCAGAGCCAAATATGAAAAGTTCCAATATTTCACACTTTTCATCAAACTTCAAAGGTTATAGCCTTAATTGTGAAGCCAAATTTAAAAAGCAGGTTTAGGTCACAATTTTCATCAAATTCCAAAGGCTATAGCCTTAGTTTCAGAGCCAAATATTAACATTTCCAATATGTCACAATTTTCATCAAACTTCAAAGGCTATAGCCATAATTGTGAAGCCAAATTTATGAAGCAAGATTATTTCACAACTTTCATCGAAGTCCAAAGGCTATAGCATTAGTTTCAGAGCTAAATATGAACTTTTATAATATTTCATAACTGTCTTCAAACTTCAAATGCTATAGCCTTAATTGTGAAGCCAAATTTAAAAAGTAAGAGTATTTCACACCTTTAAACAAATTCCAAAGGCTATAGCATTAGTTTTAGAGCCAAATATGAACATTTCCAATATTTCACAATTTTCATCAAACTTCAAAGGCTATAGCCTTAATTGTGAAGCCAAATTTTAAAAGCAAGATTATTTCACAACTTTCATCGACGTCCAAAGGCTATAGCCTTAGTTTCAGAGCCACATATGAAACTTGTCAATACTTCACAATTTTCATCGAACTTTAAAGACTATAGCCTTAATTGTGAAGCCAAATTTAAACATTAAGATTATTTCACAACTTTCATCAAATTCCAAAGGCTATAGCCTTAGCTTCAGAGCCAAATATGAAAAATTCCAATATTCCACAATTTTCTTCAAACTTCAAAGGTTATAGCCTTAATTGTGAAGCCAAATTTAAACATTAAGATTATTTCACAACTTTCATCAAAGTCCAAAGGCTATAGCCTTAGCTTCAGAGCCAAATATGAAAAATTCCAATATTTCACAATTTTCATCAACCTTCAAAGGCTATAGCATTAGTTTCAGAGCCAAATATGAAAATTTCCAATATTTCACACTTTTCATCAAACTTCAAAGGCTATATCCTTAATTGTGAAGCCAACTTTGAAAAGCAAGATTATTTCTCAACATTCATCAAATTCCAAAGGCTATAGCCTTAGTTTCAGGGCCAAATATGAAACTTTTCAATGTTTCACAATTTTCATCAAACTTCAAAGGCTATAGCCTTAATTGTGAAGCCAAATTTAAAAAGCAAGATCATTTCACAACTTTCATCAAATCCCAAAGGCTATAGCCTTAGTTTCAGAGCCATATATCAAAATGTTCAATATTTCACAATTTTCATCAAACTTCAATGGCTATAGCCTTAATTGTGAAGCCACATTTAAAAAGTAAGATTATTTCCCAACTTTGATCGAACTCCAAAGGCTATAGCATTAGTTTCATAGCTAAATATGAATATTTATAATGTGTCACAATTTTCTTCAAACTTCAAAGGCTATAGCTTTAATTGTGAAGCCAAATTTAAAAAGTAAGATTACTTCACAACTTTCATCAAATCCCAAAGGCTATAGCCTTAGCTTCAGAGCCATATATCAAAATTTCCAATATTTCACAATCCTCATCAAACTTCAAACCCTATAGCCTTAATTGTGAAGCCAAAGTTTAAAAGTAAGATTATTTCACAACTTTCATCAAATCCCAAAGGCTATAGCCTTAGGTTCAGACCCAAATATGAAAATTTTCAATATTTCACAATTTTCATCAAACTTCAAAGGCTATACCCTTAATTGTGAAGCCAAATTTAAAACATAAGATTATTTCACAACTTTCTTGAAATTCCACAGGCTATAGCCTTAGTTTCAGAGCCAAATATGAACATTTCCTACATTTCACAATTTTCATCAAACATCAAAGGCTATAGCCGTAATTGTGAAGCCAAATTCTAAAATGTAAGATTATTTCACAACTTTCATCAAATTCCAAAGGCTATAGCCTTAGTTTCAGACCCAAATATGAAAATTTCTTACATTTCACAATTTTCATCAACCTTCAAGGGCTATAGCCTTAATTGTGAAGCCAAATTTAAAAAGTAAGATTATTTCACAACTTTCATCAAATTCCAAAGGCTATAGCATTAATTTCAGAGCCAAATATGAACATTTCCAATATTTCACAATCTTCTTCAAACTTCAAAGGCTATAGCCTTAATTGTGAAGCCAAGTTTAAGAAGTAAGATTATTTCACAATTGTCATGAAATTCCACAGGCTATAGCCATAGTTTCAGAGCCAAATATGAACATTTCCAATGTTTCACAATTTTCATCAAACTTCAAAGGCTATAGCCTTAATTGTGAAGCCGAATTTAAAAAGTAAGATTATTTCACAACTGTCATCAAATTTCAAAGGCTATAGCCTCAGTTTCAGAGGCATATATCAAAATTTCCAATATTTCACAATTTTCATCAAACTTCAAAGGCTATAGCCTTAGTTTCAGAGCCAAACATGAAAATTTCCAATATGTCACAATTTTCATCAAACTTCAAAGGCTATAGCCTTAATTGTGAAGCCAAATTTAAAAAGCACTATTATTTCACAACGTTCATCAAATTCCAAAGGCTATCGCCTTAGTTTCAGGGCCAAATATGAAACTGTTCAATGTGTCACAATTTTCATCAAACTTCAAAGGTTATAGCCTTAATTGTGAAGCCAAATTTAAGAAGCAAGATTATTTCACAACTTTCATCGAAGTCCAAAGGCTATAGCATTAGTTTCAGAGCTAAATATGAAAAGTTCCAATATTTCACAATTTTCATCAAACTTCAAACGCTATAGCATCAGTTTCAAAGCCAAATATGAAAATTTTCGATATTTCACAATTTTCATCACACTTCAAGGGCTATAGCCTTAACTGTGACGCCAAGTTTTAACAAGTAACATTAGTTCACAACGTTCATCGAAGTCTAAGGGCTATAGCCTTATCTTCAGACCCAAATATGAAAATTTTCAATATTTCACAAGTTTCATCAAACTTCAAAGGCTATAGCCTTAATTGTGAAGCCAAATTTAAAAAGTAAGATTATTTCACAACTGTCATCAAATGTCAAAGGCTATAGCCTCAGTTTCAGAGCCAAATATGAAAATTTCCAATATGTCACAATTTTCATCAAACTTCAAAGGCTATAGCCTTAGTTACAGAGCCAAATATGAAAATTTCCAATATTTCACAATTTTCATCAAACTTCAAAGGCGATAGTCGTAATTGTGAAGCCAAATGTAAAAATTGAGATTATTTCACAACGTTCATCAAATTCCAAAGGCTATAGCCATATTGTCAGAGCTAAATTTAAATATTAAAGTGCTCTAGAACTTTCATCAAATTCCACAGCCTTTACCCTTACTTTTAAAGTTGAAACTGAGCATTAAAATTACTACAGAACGTTTATCAAATTTCACAGACCATAGCCGTAGTTTCGCAGCAAAAATTGAAAAGTAACAGTATTCCACAACTTTCATCAAATTCCAAAAGATTATAGCCTTAGCCTCTCAGCCAAATTGAAAAGTAACATTATTTGAACATGTTCATCAGATACAAGGTGTATGGGCAATAACCAGGTAAAAAGTGCATGGGCAAGTAGCTTGGAAATTTATTTGTCGTTCTGTTGTAGAGAGTATTATTTGCTATGATGAAGAATATTTTACTGCAGCAGAAGCAGACAAGGTTTCTAAAATGAGACACTTTGTGTAGTAATAAAACAAGCTTACTGAAGAATCGAAAAATATGTTTCGATGGTTAATCATCTTGGAAAGTCATTGAGGTACTCACTCAATGAAGATTACAAAACTGTGAACTCTATTCAAAGAAGCTGTTCGAAGATTCTTGTGAAATATCAAAATAAACAACGAAGTTTAAACTAAATGGGTTTCTGATACACTAAGGTCTAATATTTACAGCCAATAGGTTAGTTTTGACAAGAAATTTATGAAACGGGCATTGTAGCATTGTGAAGAGATAAAACCACCCAGATCTTTACTATCTGTTTCAAGCTTCTGCCATTTCTAGGTCAATCATTAGTTAGCTGGTCTATTTAGTGACAATTCTTCATGGCATGGAGGGATTGTGTTCAAATCTCAAATTGTATGCAATCACACAGGCAAAGCCCATTGTAATCTGGCGTAAAGTATTCTAGGAACAGAGCTACCGTTTCAACACATGTGATAGAGTCGAACTCTGCCTTTCTTTGAATTGACATTATTTTGGTACACGTTCTTTTTGTAAGAAAATTGCCTAAGCCTAAATTTTCTTAACTTTCCCCGAAATTGAGCCTGAGATTTTCTTAAATTTTCTTAACTTTTACTGAAATAGATTGGCTAAAATGGGTTACCCTTTTGTAATTAAACCTGCACACTCAAATTCCAATTTCATCGTTAACATGTTGAATGCGATAATGACAAAATATCGATTATTGGCCAATAAAAACACTTAATTTTGGAAATTGAGCCTCTTGATTTTCTGAAGATTTTTTAAGATGTTGACCATTTGAGCCTCATTTTCTTATAAAAAACATGTATACGATTTAACCAGGCATAACAAACATCTAGTACACCCTGAAGACAGCAATAGTAAAAATGTTGAAGAAAGAAGTCCTTAACTTGAGTGGGAAATTCTGAAAATATCACTAACCAACATATCACCGTACTATTTTCTATTATTCCCAATATTTGACTTATTTTCCGCTTCCCTCACGATGTGCTTTATAAAAAATGTAGTTCAGTTATTTTCAAAATGTGCCACAAAAATGATTCAACCCTGCGTATGCCATAGAAACAGTAAATGCTACTTTAAAAATACCAATGGTGCTCTATGACTGATATAGCTAATAACAGACAACAAGAACAATAACGGCAATATATTAAATAATTAAAATTGTCATTTCTTTTCTTATGGGCGAACTTTAACAATTGAAGGTCATACCACAAGGTCTTGAAAGGGTTCTTACGTACGTGCACCAGCAGCAGTCCTTGTCTATGGATGAGTGATAAAATATCTAACCAGAAGACTGACTTAAACCATCAAAATGGCATCCCTTTTAATTTGTAGACATATTTAAGGATTAGTCTTTCAACTCTACTTGAAGTGGTAGTACGTTGACTTTCAACAACCTGCAGAAGAAAAGAAACTTTAACTTTTACTACTTAAAATAAGACTTTTACTTTCTCCAACTTCATCTTCACAATAATTTATCAGGAGAATATAAAATGGAATATTTGCAAAACAACAAAAGAAAACTTTAGAACTGATTAAAGGTCAAAAAAAGCTCAAATATTGTGGAAAATAAGCATTATGTCTGTGGGATGCCAATAGGAAAAAGGGCTTAAAATGGTGAGTAGCAATTTTGATAAAGTAGTGTCCCACATAAAGGAAACAACCTTTTCAATTTCGGGTCTGATTCGTTTCCTATAAAAAGAGATGTAAACTTCAAATCATGGAAAAGTTTCTTTTTGAAAAAGTCATGTAATAGCATTGATCAGCTTGGTAAAACTGTGTAGAATGATTGCTATAGTGCAAAGGCAAAGAGTTTTGCACTGCATAAATATATTGTTACGTTTCTCAAATGGTTAATATATGCAAAAGTTTCTTCAGGCCTTCGCCAGTTTCTTATAGAGAATGTTGTTTTGAGAATCAAGGTCTATGCTTCTGAATATTATGCTTCGTATATGCGGGATACTATTGTAATGAGGAACTCTCCCTTGGCAACACAAAACCAAACTTCATTCTATACAAGGCAACAACAGTAACCACATTTTCATGGACAAAAGACCTAACTTAGAGCCACTAACTTGACAATGACTTAGATGGTTAATATATAACTCGAAAGATATGTTCATAAAGTGGCTTGTTTCCCCATACGAAAAATCCCTCCTGCTTACATATTCTCTTTACACAAAAACCTTGAGGCTAAATTACAATATCTCGAAGTAGTATCGCATGAAAACAGTTTCTTTCTGAGCAGACAATAGATGTACGACCCTTTGAAAGATAAGAAACTCTTGAAGTAGATTACACGGTACCTAACAGCCATAACCTAGGAAAATAATATGGACTTTGAAAATCAGCTTCTCCAACATTGCTTTATAGAAATAATGAAAACAGAGTACTGTGAGACTTTTTGAAGGAAACGACTGGCTTTTGCTCAAAATTGCTATAATGGCAAAAAAATGTAAAAGTGAAAAGCACAAGAATCTTTGCCTAGGTTGCTAGTACCACATCTTAGGATGAAAGTACCACACCTGGGACAAGTTAAAGAGAGAGAGAGAGAGAGAGAGAGAGAGAGAGAGAGAGAGAGAGAGAGAGAGAGAGGGAGGCACATCAGGCATCTCAAATTGAATAGTCCGAAAGAGGACAGTCGTAGGTACGTTTGCAATGGGTCGCGTGTAACCGGTGGAAAAGGTGTTCAACGTGCCTGACTTACAGCATGCGAAGAATAAGCTGTGCTAAAAAAAGAAAATCTCCCTCACCTTCTTCACAGATCTTTTGAGGATTAACTTATATTCTTCTTTGGTGATAACCCCATTTTTAAAATAAGGTTTCAGCGCTTTCTTGGCCTCAGAGGCTGCAACCTCCTGCTTCTTCAGATGCTCTTTGTGCTGAAAAATGTACTATGCCTTAAAACAATAGCACTCATCCAACATAATGGTAACGATAAAAAGGCATTGGTATCAATGGAAAAGAAAAATTGTGTCATTGCTATAGGACGTAGGCCATCAAAAAGCATTCAAAATTTCTACCCAAGATAAGATTTCGAAGCATGAGGAGTTATGGTGAAGACAAGGCCTACTGCAAAATGGGTATCAAAATGAACATGATATTAAAAAATAATTCTTACTCAAAGCAAAAACAACAATTGCATATTTCGAGATTGCTAGCCATCGATAAATAGTTTTAATCAAGCATATAAGCATAAAAATACCTTTCAAAATTTCCTGCGAAACAGTTTAAAATTTCGTGCAAGAAATAATCTCCGTATATTTCCTCGCAACATTGCTGTTGGCGTTACTGATGATTTTCAAGTCGTGTCGGAAAAAATTGCAGTTGGGCCAGCTATTTCCGAGTCCTGATAAAGGTTTGCATCGAATAACGAATTATATAAAACGAGTGAAACGACGATTTAAAATGACGAATGTTAAAACTTACTTCTTTTCTTTTCAGCATTTTCAGTTCACCATTTTCAAAAGACTGAGATCTTCCATCAATGGATAGGAAGGAACCAGACAGAGTTTTCTTTACACTATTTCCAACAACACTGGGTTCAGATATCATTGTATTTTGCATGAAATTAGGTAGATTATTGCCAATAGGTCTTTTAGTTGGAACACTTTCTAAGTAATGGTGACTTAGTCCAGAGTGATGTTTTGGAATTGCATCTAACACTCCTTTCTGTTCAAATGGAAATGAGATTTGATTTTCAGAGCGCCCTGGGCTCGACAATGTTTTCTCTCGACTTGCATTTTGCATCTCAAGCAATGAACTTTCAGATGCAAAATCACTTGTACTTTCACCATCATCTGAATCTAATTCAAAAATTTTTTTCATTACAAAATTTCTTCTTTCCTTTACAACTCTACTATTTTCATTTAAATAATCGACATTTCTGGTGTGACTCTTTTTGTCTCTGCTACCGTTCACCCTAAGACCATTGACTAATCCTTTATTGCTAACGACATCCTTGCCACTATTTGTACTTTTATTCTTGTCTAAAAATTCATCTTTTGAAACTCTAATACTACCAAAAGATCTTTCATTCGCGATTTGGCGATGCCCATTCCTATTTCCTCCATTGCCATTCACATCTGTGATATTTTTACTTTCTGATTTACTGTTCTCTTGTTTTGTGCATACTTTACTACCCATATTGTCTTTTCTTACAGAAGGAAAAGCATTATGAATGTTCGGTGTCAATCTACTTGGAATTCTATTACTTCTCCCAGTGTTTAACCTGTCATTAAATCCTCTATTTATCGTTGGCTCAGATCCTGTGCCACTACGCCTAATCACTGTGCCTTTGCTTCCGGTGATGTTGTTCATCTTCACACGTTGATTTAATGAATCAACATCTTCCTTTCCAGCATGTTTCAAATAATTGTTTCCGCTGACTTTTCTCCTATCACCTGATGAAATACTAAGTTCTTTTGAGCTACATGGTATCTCACTGTTCTCAACTTTGGCACGCTTTGGTATTTTAAATGATTTAACCGAGTTAATGTCTGCCATACGCTTGTATCTATTTTTATCAATGAGACTACGCCAACGACGTATTTCATCAAGTGAAGGACTTTTTACAACTGGATTTTGGTTGCTACTCGTAGGCAAACCACGTTGTGTGCCATTTTCTGTTTGTTTGCAGTTTGATGCTCTGGTGATCGAATGGCGTTCTGAACTATTGGAACTTGATGGCGTAAGCTTTGGAACTATTGATCTGCTACTTGTGTAAGCTGCAACTGCACCTTGACATTTTCTTTTGTCGTTCTGCTGTTTACTAGAGTCTGTTCCATCATCTCTGTTACCTGAAACATTAGTGACATCATCCTGTCTTTTCTTCTTGGGTACCAGACTCCCATCCCTGCCAATACTAACACGTTCTGAGTCGAGCTTTTCAAATCCCTGAAAGATCTCAGTAAGTATGTGTGGGTTGTTCGATTCACCTCTAAAAGAAAAACGTGCAAGATGCTAGTGAGAGAAAGTCTATAAAAACAAATCTATGATAACAACAATAGTAATTTCAAGTATGCAAGCCTGAGATACAAAAATGCCTGTTCCTTACGTCTTTTCCTCCTCTTTCTTCTCTTCCTTGGTATCTTTCTCCGGTTGTTCTGGAAGCACATCCAAATCATATTTATTTCCAAACAAGCTGAAGCTTAACGTTGGCTCAAGGCTTGCAGATCCCAGCATTGACAATCGATTTCTTGTAACCTCCTTCGTAACTCCTTTTTCTTTGCCTTTCGCAGCTTTTTTCTGGGAAGATCCCTTTTTGCTCTTTTTAACCCTTTTCTTCTTCCGCTTTGCACGACTCCCAATCTCATTCCCATCTGTGAATCAGAATAATTTTTTATAACTTAAATTGCATCTAGCGTGAAGATCTTCCCATTGCGGTAAATTTTTGGCTAATATAGAATAGAAAAAAGGTGATCATTGGCTACCTATAGCAAATTAGTTTGACAAGCAGCGATGAAACATGGCATCAATTAACAAAAGCTATTTTTCTACACACAAAACACAGGATTCTGCATTATTTACAATATCTAAGACAAAGGAACAACTCACAAAGCACCATAGAAGCTCTTAGATGAAATAGGCTTATCAAGATGATGACATGTAAGGACTCATGTCCCTTCAAAGATTGTCACATGACACCAACAGCAGTTGAATACTACTAAATTCAGGGCTGCCAACAATTCTGGAAACAATTGCCTGATTGTCCCTGATATTTCAGTAAAATCCTCCTCATTTTGCCCTGATTTTCCCTGATATTCTTTTAACCTTTGATTAAGAATCTATAACTTCTTTGGGAGAACTATGGCCATATTGTTGGTCATTCAAATTTGTGACTTCATAAAACACAGAACTGTGCTCTATACGTATTGCCACATTCAACTGGATGTGTGGTTGAAAATGGAGAAAATCATTGCTCTGACATGAAACAATACACGAATCAAAGCTTCCCTGATTTTCCCTGATGTTTCTAAAAACCTTACTTTTCCCCCTGATTTTCCATGATTGAACATAAAACTCCCTGAATTCCCTGATTTGGTGGGAAACCTGTAAATTAAATTGTGCCATGTAATGGAAAGTAAACCATAAAAAGGCAGAAATCGTCAATAAATTCAACTGAGTGGTGGCGATTTTACGTTTGAGATCTAGATGTTGAAAGTGGTAAAATACAGACTGCCGACTGCTACAGAATGAGTCCTGCGGCAGTTGAAAGAGTCATAGGCAAGACATGGGACAGCTTCAGGGACAGTTCTAGTGAGAAAAGATAGTGTTAACTGCCTACTACATTAAATATCTTGAGAGTGTGGCCATGTCATACTGAAACTCTGACATCTGATTAGCTTTCAAAGTTCTTAGCTCGAGAGGGTAGGATACAATTGAACTAGTAGGGGTTACTGACTTATTGAACTGTTGTCACAAACAAATGTTTAAAAAACGTTATTGAGAAAGGATGCGTGACTCCAAAGTCAGAAACTGGGCCTAAAGGACAATCAATCTATGAATTTGAAAAGGCAATAAACAAGGAGTATTTTTCCTTTATCACATGTCATCAACATCAGTTGATAGGGACAAACAATCTAAACGAATTTAAATGAAATTAAAAGAATGGATCTCTGCAAAATTCGTCGATGCCATTATGTTCAAATTGACGAAACAAGCCGGCATTCTACACTAAAAACATCAGTTACACACCTTTTATCTTTCTGGTCGATTTCCGCTTTGTTTTTCTTTTTCCTTTTTTAGAACGTGAACGGCGCTTAGCTGCTCGAGGACGGTAACCAATAAAGGTTGAAAGGTTGGCATCAACTTCACCTGTGGTTCAAGAGTAGATCAAATTCATAAAAAAACTCATTCTGATTCCTTCTAGTAATGAGAACCTGAAAAAGTATCATTACTTCGCAAAAATATCAAATAACACAGGCTTCGTGCTCTGGTGGGTAGATGAACTTTAAGAACTTTTTACGGAGTTTTTAAGGACCAAAAAGATAATTTTAATGAGAATTATTTATGGGTTTTATCGACAAAAGCAAATCATTTCTTAAATAAATCTGCCACTGAAAATCCTGCTCCCCTACGAATTTATCAGAAATTAGAAGTTTTTATGGAGTTTTATCTAAAATCATCAAATTAAGGAATTTTCAAAGCTTCCCTAAAACACAAATTAAATCTAAGGAATTTGTAAGGATTTTATCTCACAAACACTCTAACATACAATGTCAGCAATTAGCACTTTGTAGCTACTGTTTTGCTATAAAATCAAATGGTATTATAAAGCATAATTAAATACAAATGCAGAGTAAAAATAAATATGCTTTAATTCATGATTGAATCTATCCCATATGTCTGTTTATCACAAAGTTAATCTAACTTTAATTTACTACTTCTGAGTGAAGACAAACAATATATTATGTGATAAAAATAAAGTACAAGGTCATCTAGGCTAGAAAAATCATATAATCTTAGTTAACATTGCTTTCATTACTCACCAAAAGCTAACAGTTACTAGAAAAACTTCATAAATATTCCATATAATTTAAAAAAAACAGCAAAAGGAGGCAAAAATTAATAGGAATTACTACTAACCTGAAAACCAAGCTCTGGCAGCCCTTGCAAAGGTAGCTGACTCTGCAACAGTTCTTACACCTCTTCTACGGGTGATTCTTGGGGAATGCTGAGTCACAGATGCAGCTGCCTGATTCTGTTTGGGCTGCCTTCCCATTGAACATCTTGGGCAGTACCAATCATCAATAGGAACATGATCCAATGAAGGAGTGAGGCAATCTATGTGGTACCTGAAAATGAAATTATTGCCACAATTAGCTCCTTAATATGATACAACCTCTTCAACTACTTATTGTTTTGTTATTGTTCCCTTCTTTTTTATTCCTGGCCATGTTTTTAAAATAGTGTTCCAAATATTTTTCCCACTTCCCACCATATTAACTACTGAAATAAAGATTTAAAAGAAACATTTATCATTGTAGCATAGAGGTTGACTTAAAAAGCTGATTTTGTCCTAAAGAGTAGCAATTTAATATAGAGAACTGAATGCACATTAAGCTAAACAACTGTGTATATTTTCAGATTACATGTACAGAGCTTTCAGTAATATTTAGAGAAAGTCGTTGATCATGATTAGTAGGCAGCTGTGTCCCATGGAAGGCCCACTCACTACATGTGTGTTTTTACATCATTTTCAGTCAAAGTAGATGGTAGCTTAAGCAGAAGTAACCAGCAATAAATCACTGGTAGCTGCCTTCTATTGAAAGCTCTACATGTAATTATAAATCTTTGATGTCATCTATGAATTTCTCAACCTACATCTTCCATACTGTCCACTATTATGGTGGCTCAACTCAGCAAGTCTAAAATGCAATCTTTAAGCAAAAACTACAGGCATGCACAGAAGTATATAAAATTACTTAACATACCCCTCATCACAACCATCACAGAGTAACATAACATCTTCTCTGTCACACATGTTACATATCTGTAAAATATGAGCAGTTCTTGTTTTCTCCATCAATTAGCATAGTAGAAAACATTCATACTGGTTGATAGCATTGCATTGTATAGCCTTATGTCAAAAATGTGATAAAGTAATAGTTAAAGCCAAAGTAGATACTATTTTAGCTAATTATTTTGTTAGTTATAGATTAAAGCTACTATCAGTTTGTGAGAAGAGCTTGGGTAGAATCATTGTTTAAAATTACAATAGTAGACTCAATATCCATTCAATAAAAAATTGAGAAATGAAAGTTATGCTGTCAATTATTGCAATAAAAATATGGAAGCTATAAACTAAAGACTTTCAGTACTACTCAATAATCATTGAACTACACCAGCATAGGCAACAATACTTAGCTGCATCAATATAATGTTAATAGCAAATTTGCATTGTTTCGTAACTAATAATCAAAGAATACTCACTTGGCAGAAAGTTGGAGGCTCCTCAAATTCTTCTGCTGCTGGCCACACATCTTCAATGAATAGCTAAAAATATACAAACTATTTTCAGACAAAAGACCAATAAGCTTTCACTGCTCTTACACTTAACTTGAGGAAAAAGCTATAGAACTGTGTGGAACTGATTATGCTACTTTAATAAAAGCATATCACTATACCTCTTCAATCACTTGTCCATCTTTATCTTTCTTTATCTTAAGATTGTTGAACTGCTTTCTATCAAGTGGGCAGCTGTTTACATTCTTAAAAGAAAATAGGAAGGTTTCAAAGCATTTGCTACTAGCCAAACTGTGGCCTATAACAACTTCAAAAACAAATACTTCCATTTAAACTAGCTCATGCATAATTGCTTTTGAAAAGAAAATTGTTTCTGTTCTAGCTGATTTTTGGAAGAAAAGAAAAGTTAGTTATGAACAGTATAATGTTTTTCAATAACTAATAAATACATCTAAGCAGCACTTGACTAAATTTATCATTAATTGCAGGATTCTCATATTTCATTTGTGAATATACCATACAATACCTTTGACCATTCTTTTATACAATCCAGGCAAAAGAGATGCTGGCAATTTTCAGGTTGACCAACAAGCTGATCAGTAAACTCAATTAGGCATATTGGACAGTCTGCATTGTGCCTCTCTTCGTTTTCTGAGATATTTGATGAAGTCTTTATGCTAGACCTATCCTTCTTAGGTGTTTTTCCTTGATTCTTCTTATCAACGTGGTTTGAGCCAACTTCATTTTCTGCATGATCTTCATCATCACCACTAATATCGTCATCTTCAATATCACTCTCATCACTTTCTTCACTGCTACTATGAGCATCACTATCATCTCCACCATCATCATCGTCATCATCACTACTTTCATCTACAACAGGAAAAGCTCAGATTATTTTGATAGCAAATTGGGTTGCTTCTTTTAGAAGTGAATAGTAACCCCCTACCACTACAAGCTAGAAATAATAAGCAGGAAGATCTAGCTCAAAAAGAGATATCACATATTGCGGTACTGCAATCTCAATGGATCATTCCTTTGAAAAACCAAAATTATAATAAAATTGAAATAAAAGCACAGAGCTTCTACAGTTTTCTGTATAGACTAAAGCAGTAAAGGACATAGAGTAATTTGGTTCCCACTTTGGATGGTACTTGCAGCTCTCTAATGTTAGGTAAGAAGAAATGTCAAGCTAGCCTGGTGCCAAAAAATGTATAAAAAGGCCCTAATTTCTGAAGTATATCTCTAGGCTAGACTGTTTGGTACAAAATGGAAATCCAATAAAGTGTATGAAATTATAAAAAATGTAATTCTATAACTTAAAGAGTCAAATCCCTTTTACTTTACTTATGATCCAATATTGGTACCTCGATACACTACCAGGGACATAAATTGATAGGAATTTGGGGGGAGGGGTGAAGAGCTCAACATTTCTGACTGATAAAGGTCAACTATCATTTTGAACAAAGGCATAAATTTAATGGACATTTGCTATTATTTACTATTGACATTCCTTTTGTTGAAAATTCTATGAAAACCTTTTCTAGCAAGATGGTGTTGGAAAACAGGGGTCTGGGGGCTTTCCCATGGAAAAATTTTGAGATAGTGCCCTTTTAAGTGTTGGAAAATTCTCTTTTGCATTAAATTTTGAAGCTTTACATAGAAAAAGGAAAAGTCTATGCTAAATTCTCGTTTCTACTATTGTATGCATGCACACCAATGCTAGAAACAAGACAATCTCAAGCCAGAATGCCAAATACAAGACATGTCTATGCCGGATTATCTTTCCATATTATTTTTGAAGTGGCAAGCAAGTTCAAAAATTGAAGCAAAATAATGATCTCTGTATGCCATATATCTGTGGTATGATGGTACTAGGTTCTAGACTGAGCAGAAGGAATTGTGAAATGACTAAAAATTGTAGCTAAAAGCACTTCTACACACAACTTCATTCAGTTAGTTAAGCAATGCCTCTTACAGACAGTATCTATTGACCTGCAACATGTTTATTTGAATTTGAGAATGAGGACAGCAATGAGTGCCCAATTTATAATAAAGCTGTGTTTTCCAACAAATATTTCAAGTTCAATTGACGGACAAGGGCCACGACGAGAATCACAGTCAATCAACATATTCCATTTTTTTCATCACATCTTTATTTAACACTACCAAATATTATTGACAATCCTTTATGAGAACTATTGACAAATCCTTTATGACAAATCCTTTACAAATCCCTTTATTAAGACATTTCAGGGCAAAACTTGTCCCATCCTCAGATAATCAAATAAGGAAAAGGGGGGCTAATATAATCTATTAGAACAATAAAACCTAAAATTGGGATGTGTATACCCATAAAAGGAAGAAAAATTTTTCGAAATATGTACCTATTTCAAGTTCATTTGAGTCATAGCTTCAGTTTTTGCAAATAGTTCAAAGTTTTCCAATTGGCTCAATAGGGAAAATTCGATTCATTCACAAACTCAAATGCACTTGATAAAGGCTGAAACTTTAGAAAAAATGCAACAGTTGGAATTCAATGACATACAGCAACAACAAATAGCTATGACAGTCAGACAATAACAGACAGGTATGACAGTCAGAAAATTCAAGTCTTTTAGGAAAAGCAATGTCAGACTCAAAATGAGTAGTCATTTTTGTAAAATATCTTGAAAATTTGCTATTTTGAGTTTGTAAATTGGTAATAGCTAGTTCAGTGTTTCCCAACCTTTGTTATATCGTGGCACACTATTGAGCTCTTTAAATATTTGCGGCACACCTATCATAAAACATGGCCAATTTCTATTCGATATGCCAATTTTCGATATGTTAACTTTCTACTATCTATTGGAAACTGGAATCACCTGAAATAAATTCAAAAATGAAATCTCTTCACAGCATACCAATAATCATTCTGTGGCACACTAATGTGCCGTGGCATGGTGGCTGGGAACCACTGAGCTAGTTTGTTTTAATTTCACGCAGATCAAAACAGTGTAATTTTGATCTACTACTGCAATACATGTGCAATATACTGCTGAGAGTTGCTTGTTATTGTAGACTATTGGTTCTTGGCTTGAATTTCTGACAGCTTCAGAATTTTCCAACAGGACAAAAGATTGGGGGATATCACACCCCAACACCCCAGGTATTTAAGTACCCGTAGACTACCAAATATAGCATAGGGAATATAATATGACATTGTCTTTAAATAAAAACAAATCAATCTTGAGAATTCAGAAGTATGCTTTTCTAAAATATAAAACAAGTAAATAGCAAAAAATTTTGATCACCTCCACTATCAGCATCGTTGTCATCATTATCATCATCATCATCACCATCCTCATCAGATTTCCAGATGGTCCTATCTACTCTTGTTGATGGCTTAAAATCAACATCCTCGCTATCATCATCTTCAACATTATCCAACTCCATAAGTTCCCAGTCCTGAGGTACAATCCTTTTCCTTCCCTTTTTACCACTCATTCTGATGGCCCTACAAAAAAGCAGAAATTTCACTCATATACTTTCATTAATCTCTTTGTAGTCTCTCACTTTTGCTATCTCTTGCTCACATACACATACATATACACACACTTTCCTTTTATCATTCCTTTGAAAATGCTCTTGTTCTCTTACACTTATGCCCCAATTTGCTTCAAATAATAGCTGTATTTTGCCTTTCAATGCTAAACAAGCATGGAGCAAAACAGAGCCTTGAATCCAATATGCTTATTTTCTTAAGGTGGTGCCTTTGCTACTCCAATATAGACTGAGGTTTTGATTGTCTACTTCTCTGCTTCCATCATGCTTTTCTCAGCTGCATAGAATAGCATTGGAAAGTTCTCAAAGTCAAACAAATGCTGGAATTTTAAACAGAAATAATAGGAAAATTTACACAATGACAAAACACGACAAAGAGACTAGAGAGTCTCAGTGGAAACTTATAGAACCCTACATCTATTAATGCTACTAAATACAAATAAATGTTACTTTCATAGAAACGAGCAGAAAATTATGCACTGTTGCTATATCTTTCTTTCTAGGCTAAGGGCAAGCATTATGTTAATTACTATTATCGATTTTACTTCGACAATCAAACTATCTCTACACAATTTATCAGCTACGCCTAACGTAACTAGAAAGAAAAGATGCATATGTTACCGATAATTTTGCTTGTCTTTCAACATCAAAGAAACTGAATAAATACTATTTTACATCATTTCAATCCTGAGTAACAAACATTGACATTTACTATGCAATTCAACAACATTTTCTGCTGTACTTATGGTCCTCAGTAGTATTTGAATAGATGTTGTTGTAGTCACGTAATTCCTCCTCCGCATCGAGTTCAGTTTGCCTTTCCTATGACGTAACAGCCCAAATGCATTGCTCAACATGTTCCTAATTTAATTTGTCCCAATTATTCTTCTCGTCCACTGTCAACATGGCTGTTTCAGTTACCAAAATACGTGCCTTTACAGGACACTTCGCTAATTAATGGCGTGAAAGTTTGCACGAAAATTAAAGGCACCTGGATATTGTCTAGAGTAGCCCCTGCCGAGACTAGATAAGAGAATTTCAAGAGCTTCATCTGGGCTGCACTTTCGAAACGGCTTATAACATAACGGAGCAGAAAAGAGAAGCCCACGACTGGGAGGGGGATCCAGTGGGGGGGGAGGGGCCATAGCCCCCCAAACAGTAGAATGTCTTATAGCAACTAGTTCTGCTAAGAACTTCTTGCATGAAAAAGACAATTAAAAGAAGAAGATGCATCCCCCAAAGTCTGTAACAGGACTGGTAACTAGTATAATTAACATAATAAACCACGTGATTAACTGTATATAACTGTAGATAGACATTGATTTAGAAGTTGGATTATATGCAATCAAAAATGAGTGGTCGCTTATTCTCGATCCAGTTTTTTTACACGAACGCCCATTACAAGTCCAGCTCTTGATCCTCTTCTGATCCACGAGAAAGGGCCCAAACACAGAGAGAAATTTTAAAATTAGGGCATATTCAAATCTTGGAAATCCTAGACCTAGGCTATTAAATCAGAGTATTGGTAAGAGAATAGTACAAAGTAAAGAACAAACAAGAAAATTTCAATATAAAGATTAATATCATTGTCATTAGTATCAACAATAAATGTAGAATACATGTAGAACTACGGTGCAAACACGTATTAGTTTCAGTTCCTTCCAAGGGATTGACATCATATTCTCCTAGATTTAAAGACACAAGCACAGAGTCCTAGCCGATAAACAGCTAAACAAAATAGGTACTCTTTGGCGAGAATAGTAGGGGGCTACAAATGGAATAGGAATTGAAGGGGGCTGGAAAAGTCGGAGGTTGGAAAAATCCCCAAAAATCTACATAGCAGGGGTTGGAATAAACAGAGGGGCAGGTTGGAATTGACCAAAAACGTTATAGAAAAGTCAATGGTTTCTTTTCACAAATTTATATTAAAGTAACATGGTCATGTCCACAGAATGAAACAACACTGAATCATACAACACGTTCAATCGGCGGGCTTTTACTGATATTCTGTGCTTGTAGACCAAAGTATCTCCTCTAAGAATTGCCTTGGGTGAGAGTTTACTTTAATAAGTAATAGCCGGGGGGTTGGAATAAAAATGTTCTAGGAGGAAAATTTTTGAAAAATTAACTAGTAAGGGGAACATCTATTATGCACCCAAGAGTAGGAGCATGCTGAAACTCATGATTCTTACCAAATGAACAGGCCATATAAAAAGCCGGATGGTAATTAGTAAAAGCAGGCTATTAGAATCTGATCAGTAAGGATTGAGCGTACAACACATTTTATTGGACAAAAGATTAAAGAGCTGATACTATCAGTTGCAAATAACCTATAGTGACAACAATGCAAATTCAGTACAGCCCACAGGCTTCATGTAAATGCTTTCAAGAACTTGCTAAAAAAAGACTCCTTAAAAAGTTGCCAAGACATCTCAAAACTAAATTCAAGGGCACAGCATAGAGGGGGTTAGAAAAATGCCAAAATGGTGCAGTACAGGCACCACTACGATAGATTTACCCCAGGCATATTGTATCCAACTATCAACTCCTGTCGTTTACGTTCCAAATTGGACAATCAGTCACTTGTTTCATTCTCTTTACTGTAATATACTCCGTAGGATTATCTACTGCATTGTAATGTAACAATAAATCTTCAATTGCTTTTTCTTCGATCTAAGAAAATAAAAGCCAGTAAAGAGGATAAGAAAGCTAGAATAAATGTCAATTTTCAACTACTAGTGCATCATTAGAGAGAACAGCCAGTACACAAATAATACTAATATTATGTTACCATTGACGTCAAATATGACATCCCATCAAGTTTTTACATATAGTTGTTAATTGTTAGTTGCACTTAGGTATATGCTCAATCCCATGAGGTAGTAATGGTATTTTACTCCTCCTGGGTTCCGTCATTTCATTGCAGTCTAGTAGTTCATAGTATTTAGGAATTTTGTCTTCGCAAGCTTTTACATTTGATAAAAAGAAAAAATAAGTTTCATTTTTAGAATATCAACTTTAGAGCTGAAACGTCGTGTAATTTTGAAATGAAAACATAATGCTAGATATATATCTATATATATATATATATATATATATATATATATATATATATATATATATATATATATATATATATATATATATATATATACACACACACACACACATATATATATATATACACACATATACATATATATAAAGTATAATCATTATGTGGGTCTGCTTAAATTGATCTGAAGCGAAATTAATTTTTGGTTGCATCAGACAATTTTATTAAATGCACGTTATAGTTACATTACTAAAATACCATTAAATACCACATCAAAGCATTTTATTTCAACCATACATCATTAAAAATCAGTACTTTATATCAAAGCAACACAATAGATATAAAAGACTGGATTTTTGAAAACTAAAAAAATGCACCTGGATTAGCTGCAATGGCTTCTTTAAAATTCTGCAGAGGGAAAAACACAGAAATGCTATCTGGAGTATTATACAACATAATATCATAATAGAGACATTTGGGGTCTTTAGGAGCTCAGAAAGAATAAGGCCCCTATCCTCATCTTGACTCCTAGTGACACAAAGAGTCATGTTTCTTTAATAACTTCAGAGGGGCCCCTTCATGACGTCAAGACTTAGGGGCCCTGAGCAGGGCCACCGAGAGAATTCTGAGGCCCCGGGGCAAAAGAGAAAGACAAGGCTCCCTGCGTGCAGAAAATTTTCAGGTTGTAGAAATTAGCTTTGCAAAATTACTGCTGGTTTACTTTATGAGGTCACCCAGACCTTGAAGTATTTGGCATTATGAGGCCCCTTGGAGCTTGTGGCTCTGGGGCAATTTGCTCCCCCTGCACCTTTCTCCGCAGCCCTGGCCCTTAGGAGTTGTCCTAACCCCAACCTACTTCGGCTACATCACTGGTACAACACATATTGAGAGAAGTGCATTGATGTCAAATATTCTATTCCTACGCAACAATTTCATCTTTTTCCATGTCTGATTTCTAACATGAGGATCAGAGGAGTGCAGGGTGCATTCTATCACAAACAGAATTTCAAGAATAGACAAAACACTACTATTACTTTCCAATACTATCAATTGCACAGTATCTAAAATTACATCACGATGGTAAACGTTAGCGGTGTATCGCAAAAGAGCAATGTTTCGCATCAAAAATTGAGTGAGTACATTGGCATAGAAAACTGGAGACTTCTTCATAAAATAGAAAGCACAAACCTTAAAATTTTCAATATAAATAGATGGCAAGCTTGACGGCATTACATTACTCACCTACTAGATACATCCTTCTCTTCTGTCTGTGACTTCATGATTGCTGACAAGCTAACAGTTGACAATGGGGGATTTTCAGCCAGGCTTCTTAAATTCCAAGCACTGGAAAGACATAAATGCAGTAAAATTCAATGCTACATGTAATAAAATGCAAGATACAATCGTACCATTACACCTTTCCTTAAACTATTGCTCAAAAAGTATAATAATTAAATTCGCAAATGAGCTAAAAGGTTTAATAAGATAGCTTCAATGATTTATACTTAATCAATATTCCGCAATCATAACAAACGCAACTAAATCATTGAAAACAAAAAATAGAAGCGAATGTACTCTTAAGTCCCTAATTGCCATCCCCCCGCTAATTAATTTTGGAATATGTTCCAACCCCCCGCTCTTATTATGACCCCCCGCTTATTAGTTCTTGCGCAAAAACTTTTCAAACTGCGTTCCAAATGGATGTTTTGAGCAAATCTTGTTTGTTAGCAATGTTTTTGTGCTGCTTCCGTTTTCACGACCATAGATGCCCAATTCATGAATATAGAGTACTTCATAGTAGTACTATCATAGATTTCAAAGCAATCTTCCTACCCCCTCACTTATTCTGACTCCCTGGTTAATTTCTTCTA
>WIPJ01000702.1:1065915-1102994 GCA_018155075.1 Cassiopea andromeda
CTTACCACTTTTACATACAACAAACAATAGCTAAATCTTGGTCCAAAAATTGTCCATATAAGGTTAAAAAGGAAAAGCTAAAAGAATAAAATATTGAATGAATGGGACGAGCACGTGATCAGCGAGGGACCTGGCACGAGTACCAAAATGGCTCCCTGATCACGTGCAAAGACTAACAAAACTATTTTTACGCTATTTACAACAATAGTAGCTATTTAGAAGACACATTTACACTGCCATAATTCTATTTTTGAGTCTAGAGAGTCACACCCTGTACATGTGCTAGTTAAGCCCATATTTGCCTAATAACCGAATACTTTTAATTGGATATTCCCGTATGCGTCGGAGAGAGGGTGACTGGGGGGGGGTGGAGCTCTCTTAGTTGGACAGAAATCAATTTAATTTGGGCAATTTTCTTGACAGAACAATAAGAAAATTTCTGCCTGTTCTTCAGATCTCTTTACTCTATCGGGCACACAGTTTACAGTCTCCCAAAATTTGACTTCCTCTTACGACCATGGACAGCCCTACTTCATTCAATGATCAGCACCCCAAGGGTAGTCAGGGGGTCTGAAACTTTTCGATAGTGTTGCTAATAATAAAAGTTGCTGTATTAGTTTATCGGTTATTTTTAGGAGGCATTACGTGAGCCATTAATCACTGATGAAGATGGAAGACCATCAAAAACAATCCATTTCAAATTGCTGCATATACCGGAAGTCGATAAAGTGTTCAATGATTTTGAGAAGATATTCAATGCATTCGTTGAAAACAGAATTGCGCTTGAGATGGCGGAGAATTCGTTCAAACAGGCAGTACATTCATGGGAAGAGGCAACCGTGGCTATGAGGGCGCTTAAAGATTACGTAAGTGTATTTAGAGCAACATTGTCGGAACAAGGGATTACAATCAAATTCCGGCAAGGAATAGCAACCTTCTCTGGGGCAGTTGAAAAGGTCGATCATGCCGCAACCAAAGCAAAGGATGCAGTTGAGAGCATGCTTGCAGCATCGGAGAAAATATTCAATATGGCACCAAACATAGCTCACGCATCACAAGACTGCCTCGTCAAAATTAACAACATAAACGCGAAGAGCATGATCAAAGATCAATGTTCTAGTCCAAAAGATGTAGCACAAACTATAAAGATATTCAGTGGCAACTGTACGAAGATGAAGCAGGTACCAAAAATGGTGGAAGATTTTACCAATGAAGTTGAACACCTAATTGATGAATTGTACGATGCATTTGGGGAGGAAAGAATCAAAGCTGGGCCCTCAAGTACAAGCTATGACTCAATTTAAGGGCATTCAAAAGAGCAGAAAAAGGCAGCAAAAAGCAAGGACGGGGAAGTGGAAACAACAAGGAAAGATGCAAATAAGAAGGAAGATTATGAAAAAGCATTGAAAATGGAATACATAGATGTGCCAGATATTGACTACTTGTTTCAAGATTTTGCAACAGCGATCAATCCATTTGTTACAAGTAGAGAAAAGCTGGAAAAAGCTAGAAATTCATTGGAATATACCATGAAGATGCTTTCAAATTTTGACCCTGAAACAGAGCTGAAACAATACTTCAAAGTATTAAAAGAAAAAGCTGCCAAAGATGAAATCCATTTGTACATTGATGTCATTGATGGAGACATTCACATAAGATCTATAACTGGTGTTCCAATACCAAAACCCTATAGGGATGCTGTGAAATGCATAAACGACATCAGAGCATGCGCTTTACAATTAATTGACATGGAGCCACAGATTGAACGGGGCGTTCAGTCAGTCTTGGATGATATGTCAAGAATCAACCCATTAAATGATCTTCTACGTGTATTGAAGTTCAAAGAGTTGCCTAGGTTAAGAGGAAAATTGAAGAAATTGAACAACAACAGAAAGAAAATGCAGAAAGCACCAAAAATTATCAAAGACTTTTTCATCTACATAAAGAAGATACTTTCTGATATCAAAGATTTCGTTGAAGAAGAAAGTCAATAAGATGAATAGTTGTGGACGTGTGGAACAACAAACAAGACTTCAATCTGTGATTAAATACGTAGTGGCATTTTAGTAGCATCAACATGGATTTTAGAGTTTCTAGCTTTTACAAGCAACATATTGTAGACATAAACAGAACTCGCTTGATATATTCAAACTGCACAATCAGTGATTAAATACCTAGTGGCATATTTAGTAGCATCAACATGAATTTTAAAATTTCTAGCTTTTATAAGTAACATATTTTTAGCAGATACAGAGCTTGCTTGATATATTCAAACTGCACAATCAGTGGTTGAATAGAGGCATATTTAGTAGCATCAACATGGATTTTAAAATTTCTTTCTTTTATAAGTAATATATTTTTAGCAGATACAGAACTCGCTTGATATATTCAAACTGCACAATCAGTGGTTGAATAGAGGCATATTTAGTAGCATTAACATGGATTTTAAAATTACTTTCTTTTATAAGTAATATATTTTTAGCAGATACAGAACTCGCTTGATATATTCAAACTGCACAATCAGTGGTTGAATAGAGGCATATTTAGTAGCATCAACGTGGATTTTAAAATTTCTAGCTTTTATAAGTAATATATTTTTAGCAGATACAGAACTCGCTTGATATATTCAAACTGCACAATCAGTGGTTGAAAAGAGGCATATTTAGTAGCATCAACGTGGATTTTAAAATTTCTAGCTTTTATAAGTAATATATTTTTAGCAGATACAGAACTTGCTTGATATATTCAAACTGCACAATCAGTGGTTGAAAAGAGGCATATTTAGTAGCATCAACATGGATTGTAAAATTTCTAGCTTTTATTTTTAGCAGATACAGAGCTTGCTTGATATATTCAAACTGCATTGCTCGGTTGAAGCTAAATATGAATTACTTTTACAAACATGTATACTTTCTATAAACCATTCAGCTCCATTTGATATAATTGGATTTTCTAAAATTCCTGTTGTTTTATTTGGCTACTGACTGCTCAAACTTCTTACAAGAATGGTCTAGCCTTTTTAAGAGCAAAAAGTTAAAAAGTCAACTCTTAAGCTTTGAGCTGTGCTTCTTGCGAGAAGTAGGCCTAAGCAGTCGATGAACATAGATGTCAATTCACTGCATACTGTTCGAAAGAAACAGCTCAAAGCCTAATATCCTAATAATCTTTTATGTTTAATTGTGGGGGGTCGAATTAGCAGTAGGGATGGACATTTTTCTAGGTCTTCATAAAGTGGAGGGGTAGTAATAAAATGGCCTACCGGGAAAATCGCAACAACCCTCAAGGAAGTAGAAGAGTTGATGATCCCACCTGATGGTGTTAAGCGAAAATTAGATGGAGTGGTAGACAGTGTTCCACCTCACAAGGATTGTGAAGTGCTTGATGGAGAGTTGACTCATGAAACTGATAGTGAAAATTTTGCTGATAGTGATGATGCCCACATTCTGCTAAAATGGGGGGGGGGGTCATTATAAAATGCTATAAGGGGTGAAACTTTCAAAAAGTGCAATATGACCCCCTACAATCCACCTTTTCGACGCAAAGTCCACGTGTTACAAGGGGTCACATGACCTTTAAAGTGGCGCGCTATGATTGGTTAAGGCCTTATCTTTGTAAATAAAAGTGCGAAAACTTGGACAAGTCTGTGGTCGTTTGCTGTGAATGTGAAGAAACCTTTCTATTAGTTTGAAAACTAGAAAATTCGGTGATGTCAACTCTAACAATCCACTGTAGAATGAAGTAGACAAGATAGACGTTTATGATTTGCAGATGTTCCTGCTGTCAAGAGGGCAGATTCGAGGTCACGCTGGCAAAGACTGATCAATTTAGGCCATGAAGGTAGTGTTGACTTTCACGAAAATCCTGTTCTTCATTGTATGAGCATTTTGTCGCCTGTAGTCATGGTATTGCTTGCAGTAACAGCGTTTCATCATTTTAAGTAGTTGCAGTTCTTTCCCACAGACTCCTGTTCTAGTTTTCGCGCTTTGTTTACAAAAATAAAGGCTTATCCAATCATAGCAGACTATTTGAAAGGTCATGTGGCCACAACTAGCAAGCGGATTTTGCGTCAAAAAGGTGGATTGAGCACAAAAGAGTGGTTAACTGTTTGTCTGGCTCCAGCTCTTAAAGGTTCATGCATTTAAGAAAGTTTAATTGTGCAATATATTACTTATTTCGTCAGGCAAAGGGTTTCATCAGTCGTAGGGGCATACGGAACTAGCCCTTTTTGTAATGAAAAGCGTTTATATTGCGCTGGAATTGCGAAAGAAGCTGAACTCTTCCATCCCCTTATTTTAAAACAAGAAATGAACATAAGCTCTTATCAAGAAACTCCCAATCATCGAAAGCTTTGCTGATTTAAATTGACAAAGAATACATAAGTTACTCGTCTTTTTTTTTATTAAAAAGTGGTTTATAAAAAGTAATAGCTACTCGAAAAGATAGGAAAGTTCAGTACTGGATTTTTGAGTCTTAAGAAAGTTTTTGTGTTTATGCATTTAAAATTCAATTTATCCCTGTACAAAATATCATGCATGTAATGTTGGCTATCCTCTAACAGTTTAACTTCTGTTATTTACTAAGATTTATCATCATTTCAAATGTACTAGGAGCTTTTTCACTTTTGATTAATGTGCATGCGCAAAACATTGGAACTCAAAAGTGTTTGCTACATAAGTCTTGAAAATTTTGATACTGGAATTGTGAAAAAGTTTAGACAGTTTCAGTACTGGGCGAAAAAGCTTTTTTATAAAAAATACGTGTACCTTTTGTTGTCATGTGATGCAACCTTTTGCTCCTTCTTTTTCTTCATCTTGCTTGCGTTTGGTAAATGCTGGTGTACAGCGCCATTTTCGTTGCAAAAAGTTCTAGTGCCCTGATGGTCTGGACTTTCAATATCCCTCATGGAAAATGCATGCATTGAAAAACCGTTCAATTTACAGTCACTGTTGGTAAGATCATAACCTTCGTTGGTATGACATTTTCTTAGTCCAAATGACTCAATAGTTTGCCTCGTTTTCCCCGTGTAAACATTAGAAAGCCAACTTTGTACATCATTCATGTCATGTTTCTTGAGATCATACACAAACTTGCCCAAGTTTTCATCAAATTCCAAAAGATGAGAAATGCTTTTCCCAACTTGTGATACGAGAATAAATCTGTGTGCTGGTAACTTACCCCCTTTTACCTGCAAAGAGACAAACATCTTTAGCAATTAAAGCATACAAACCTTCATGAACAGACAAGTTTGAAATTGCTTTGAGAAGGCTTTGAAATGCATTGAAAGAACTGTTTTCCAAACATGGTTATTTGTCCTCCCAGACGAGAGTGGAATTCACCACTTATTTCTCTAGCTAGTACACCTCAACGAAATGTCTACAGAGTCCCATTCAGTCCTAGCACAGGCCTCAACAAAATCCAAAAATATCTAGCACGCCAATACTCAACACAGAAGTAGAAACAGTAGAACGACAATACAGTACGAGACAAATGTTACGGTCCCAATGGTCGGGGATTCATCGATCGGGGGACGTATTTGATCGGACGCCCTTAGTTCTTGAATGAAAGTGGCCTAAACTGTGTTACTAGGGGTGGCGCTAGGGGAGGGCTAGGGAGCTATATCCCCCTCATAGGAACATGTTAGCTCCTTGTCGAAAAATGAAGAACTCTTGTTTCACAGATTTTTTAGCAGTTATAGTACCATACTAACCGTATTTTAGCCCCCTCGTGGGAACAGTCAGCCCCCCGTCGGAGAATTTCTGGCGCCACGCCTGTGTGCTACGCTACTGAGGTGATCAAATCAAATCAGATCAAAATCAAATGTACTTGATCGCAAGGAATAGAGCTCATTTATTGAAAATGAAGACACTAGATACTATGGTAGTAGTGAAAGCAACCACCACTACAGGCGAACCAAACACATTTTGCTCGGAGTTCAGGAGAACAACTTTCGGTGTCACACTCTCTCCAATGTTGGGAAACGCCCTTTAGGCAATAAGAAACTCCCTTTCTGCAGATAAAGAAATGCCCTTCTATTCCTTATAGAAAGTATTTACAAAAATAAAATCCTTTTCTTTAAGATTCTTTCAAATACATATTGTGAGAAAGTGCCATGCCGACAGATTTTTGAGTGGGGGGAGGTGTAGCAACAGAGGTTTACTGACATGCAATTAAATGTCCCAGAATTACCGAAAAACGATGATCGACTACCGAAAAGCGATCGTAGCAAAGCAAGCCCTTACCGACAAGCTCTAGAATTACCGACTGTTTCGGCAAACGTGGGGGTGTGACACCCCCACACCCCTACTTCGACACGCCCCTGTTGTGAACTTCATGAGTTGTTTTGTTCTATTCCTGAAGAAAAACTAGCCTTCTAAGGCTGGATTATCTATTCTGCAGTTCTGTCGATTCGAATAGTGGTCATAGGAGAAAGCTAGATCATTGGGGGTATCATGCTTCCCATATCTCTCTGGTCAGTCTACCCCTTGTGGATATAGTATTACTCCACACAAGAATGCTACTTGTTCCTCAACAACAAAAACATAGCATTGCTGTGAAGCGAATTACTACAAAAATGACAGAAATGCTACAAAACCCAACCTTTATGATGACATCATGAATAGTATCAAATAAGTCAGCCTCCCTCAACACTTCTCCCATGTCATGGGTCAGAGTTCCTTCAGTGACTTTAACAACAGATTTCATTCCAATCCATGGGTCATTTTGAATCGCAGCAAATGTTTTGCTTTTCACATCACAAGCAATATTGTAAGCTCGGTACAAAAGTGAAACCCTCTCAATGGTCACCTCTTCGCAGTCTTCTCTCCTTGTCTTTATTCTGCCAAATAGCTCATCCAATGTTGTATTTGGAGGTAATGAGCCCGAACAGGTTTTCAACTCCAATCGGTTTGTGGGAGATTTACTTTGAGATGAAAGCAGTGATCTTGATGATCTGAAATAACCATGAAAAACAGCTCCTCCATAAGTGGCGAGGAGCAGATGTTTCCCAAGAGCTATATCAACAACATTTGAAATTTCTCTTTTCTTTCCTGTCCAGTAACATTCTTTGAAGCTTCCATACCCTTGACGCCATACATAAACAGTCCCATCAGTTTTCAATAATGCTACCTGCAATTCTGCTGGGTCTTTGTGATGCAGATCAATCAATACCTGGCATCTTAGTTCACCTCCTGTTACAAGCAACTTCTTGATATTTCCTACTTTTGTTGCAATACGTCTACAAGTGTAATCTTGCAGCACAAATATATCCCCATTGCTCAATGAGCAGCATGTTGTGCCATCAGAAACTGCTACAGCATTAATGCTACAATCACTTCTACGTATTGATGAAACAAGACGAGGTATTGACTGCCAATTGTCACCTTTACTATGACCTTTAATAAATAAGAACAAAATCATAAACAATGACAAGAGAATGACAAATCTATAAAAGCAGACACACAATGATGCACATGGTTGCTTATAAGAAAGATTGGTTTCTTATAAGAAAGCTTGGCTAAGAAGTACCTTAATCGTTTGAATAAGCACCCGGGCGCTTATTTAATTGTGGATCACTGTTAAGGGGGGCGCTTATTCGAGTCGGGATGGGTGCTTGTTCGAAAAGGGTGCTTATAAAATATTTGTTGAAAAATTAGAATTAACAATTCAAAGATCAACGCTCTTTTTAACATTTTGCATCTCTCAGGAAAACAAAAGTCAAACAGGTAAATACCCGACAAACAATTAATTGTTAAAATACAAAATATCAATATCCTCGTCACTTTCATTGTCTTCATCGACGATTAGTTCCTCAGGACAGGCATCTGCCATGTCGATTTCATCAGGAACAAATGGATTCAGTTCAGGAGTATTCATATACTCTACTTGCTTTTCCAACATAGAGTGCCCTTTGCTATAGATGGTAAGGATGCTCTAGTTGAACCGATTGAAATTTCACAACTCTTAAATTATTTTCTAACAACTAGAGAGGATGAAAACTACGTGGAGGCAGGAGCTCTCGGAAAAAGAAAAAAAGAAATCGGCTTGGTCGTACCAGCCAAATACGAAGCAACAACCAAAGATAAGCGATTTGCTAACATTTTGCGAGAGAAGTTAGAAGAAAAATAAGATACTCAATACTGATATAGTAGACCGTGAATTTAAAAAGTTTCCTGATAAGAAAAACGAAAAAGAATTAACATTATCAAAGAAAAAGTGGTATTATTTCTTTTCCAAGGTGTTCCCTTTCCCTCCATGCAAGATATTGAATTTTGTAATCGATTTTAAGCCAAAACCTAGTGCATCCAATAACATAGAAGTAAAACTTAGTGAAAACTTCATAATTTTTCTCTAGATTTTCTTAGGTATTCCTACATATCACAATAAGTTTTTGCAATTTTTTGGTACTTCTAGAAGTAGACTTTGTATACAATTTTCCCATTGAAAAAAAAACATTTATATTGACATTCAGGAACTGAAAATGTCTCCTTCCACAAGTCTCTAACTCTGCAGAAGTTCACACTGTAGAATAAAGATTATGTAGCATGCTTAAACATACCCAGCTGGCCTGCATTCAACCCAAATGTGAACAGTTCCTGTTTTGTATAAATTGCACTATGAAATCTTGCTGCAGCTATACCAGTCATAATTTTCCCTTTTAGCTGCTTATGATGAATCTAAAATGATCAACATTACAATTATAAACTAAGTGGAAGGGTTGTCTTCTAGAAGTGCTCTGATGTCCAAGGGGTACAACAAATAATTTTCCTGTAGGAAACAGAAAATTTTTGACAATACCAGTGATCCAAGAAGCAAAGAAACAGGTACATAGCACATAGGGTGCTATAATAGCATGCAAAAAGGGAAAAATTTATTATAGGTCAATTCTACAGAGTTCTCAGATTAAACCTTTTTAGCTCATATATAATCAAAAATCTATCACATACGGTTTACTTTGGATATTCCAGATCAATCATGAGTATCAGAAAAATCCTGATTAAGTGAAAATCAGGATAAACAGGATGGTTACTTTTAGAAACATAATACAAATTAGGGGCTTGAAACCAATCAAACTAAGACTTTATCAATTCCAGTAATATTTTCAGAATACTTTGATTAATTGTTACAAATTGAGTTTAATGAAGTCCTTCAAGAAAAATTTCTCATAAAAATAATTGCCAGTTTGTGACATAGTTATGGAAAAAATCTCTAGATATGGTGCTTTCTCTCATTCCTCTCAGAAGATGGGCTTTTAACTGATATTTTGACAATTTTGTGCATTTTGGATATCAACAATTGATTAAAAATCTGAATAAAGCAGAGTGACCTCTCAAAATCTGACATAGTATAATTTACTACCTAAAACATTGGGAATATGGAAAAAATCTGGATTATCCAATGCCAAATATCCAATCATGCAATAAAAAGTAGGAAAGTTTGAAATCATACTAGTTTAGGTGAGAGACAGTGAACTCTGACAGGATAATGACCAAGTTGATGGTATGTGTTTAGACCAAAGCTGTAGACCTGTCCCATCTCATCCAAAATCAGTGTGTGATCATTTGCATTGGAAACAGCAGTACAAAATATTCCATCAAGGGCAGAAATTCTCTTTGGAGACAAGACAGTTTGCTCATTGTCATGTCCAAGACGGCCACCTCTTCCTTGTCCACAAGAAAATACAGTTCCATTGTCACATAGGAACACTGTATGATATTTACTGACTGCAACCTTAGAAAAGGAAATAGAGCTTAATTTATGGGAAGAATTGACATCAAAATGGTTTTTATTTAACAATATAATATAACATAGCATGAATATAATAAAAAAGGAAACAATAGGATAGAAAAGGATTCTACCTGCAAAATGCTGAGCTTTTTAGTGTGCAGCACTTCCACCAACTCTGGTGTATCTCTATTTTTCGTATCCAATTGCCCAAGCGTGCAGTTGGAGTTGCTTCCCCATAAGTAAGCATCAGACTGTAGGCCTGTCAATCACAAAATGAATCAGTCAACCAACAGTTACCAATGATATACACTACATCTGATACATGATGCCAGATTACTTACAACTAACATTAGATTGAATGGGTGAAGCAATACACAAATAAACAAAGTAGACAATGTTTAGTAACATAAAACTCCCAAACCTTTTTCAGTAAGTTGGGCATCTGAGAAGTCATTTTCTTTGTCACCAAGAAATTCAATGAAATTTAATGGAAACTTTCCCTTTTCTTTTTTGCCACATATTCTTCCAAGTCCCCAACCAGTTGATCTGTATTCTTTCAATACATCTACTAGTTCATCAATTTCAAGAGATAATTCCCCAGCTACTGATGCATGATATGGAAGAATAACTTTACCCAACTTGATCTTTTCATCTGTAAAATAGTAGGAGTATAAAAGTATTTTCATGAGTTTTTGAATACAGGAAAGTTACAGTAAAATTACTTTATGTTGATAATGTTAAATTATGTTTCAAGATCCCTCCTTTACATATCGCAGCTTTCAATAAATTCTATCATAAACACTGTCACTACTTTATTAAGCTGTTGAATAAACATGTGAAACCTGCAATGAAAATTTATCATTTGTTCACAAGTTTATGTCCAAAGTATGAACCCTGCACACAATAACAAAGAATGGGGGCAGCTATTGCAGCCACTATAAATTCCATGCTATACACTTTATTAGATAAGGAAGTGAAAAATGATATGGGAATTACTTACTCTTCAACATTTTGGACCTATGAGAGTCAAGGAAAGCCACTTGTAATGGAGATATGCCATCCTTGTCTTGGACATATAAATCAAGACCACTCTATGGATGAAAAAGGAACAACAATTTACTAATGCCAACAAAACTTCATGATCAGCAAACTGTACAAAAATTGACAAGTTTAAGGATATAATACAAGACTAAGCAACAGTTAGGTACAAAAAAGTTCCAAAAAGCTGTACAAAAATGTTGGAAACAGAAATTCAAAATAATTCAACTCTCCAGCAAGTGAAAAATTTACAACCCATGATTAAGACATATGACTTTCTTGAAGTGATACAGACAAGGTAAACCACTGCACACAGGCAATTTAACAGGGTTAATTAACCTGGTGATAATAAGTGCCTACAGATCTGGCAAAACACAACAGAAAATTGGTTAGTAAAAATTTGTGTGTGCTTAAGTTCACCACCAAGAAGTATACATATACATATTCTTTTATAAGAAAACCATCATTTTGCCTGAGCCTCAATTTCCTTAACTTTTCCTGAAATTGAGCTTGAGATGTTCTTACTTTTTCTTAACTTTTACTGAAATAAATGACTCCAATGGGTTACACTTTCAATATTAACCTTGTATACTAGAATACTAGAATTCCATCTTTAACATTTTGAATGCAATAATGACGAAATATCGATTTTTGGCCAATAAAAACACTGAATTTTGGAAATTGAGCCTCATGATTTTCTTAAGATTTTCTTAACATTTTGACCATTTGAGCCTCATTTTTTTATAAATGTTTTTCTTATAAAAAAATGTGAATATGACTGGCATTCAGTTTCTCCCTATGCTCTTGCTTCATCAAATTTGGTTTTTCAAATGGCCAATCCATTAGGGTTACTTCAGGGATTGAAAGTTGCCTCTGTGAGGACTTCGCTGATATGTAAATATGCTGTAACTTGATGCTCTTCTTGCTATCACTATAAACTATTTGCCCATTTTGTCTCAGAACTGATGTCCCATTTTATCAAACAAAGCACTTGACCAAATTGGTGCCCCCAAAACAATTACTTCCATACCTTGAGAAGGAGGATAGCACAGTCAATGTTGCCATAGAATAAACTGCGATGTAGGGCATTCCACCCAGACTCAAAGTCTTTCAAGTGAATATCTACAGAGCATTCCTCTATCAACCATTCAGCAACATCATATTTACCAACTGATACTGCAATATGCAATGCGCACCTAAAGAGGATATCACATAAGCTATCTAAGAGCTTCAAAAGAATTTAAGTGAAGAAATGAAAAGAAGAGGGAGAAATAGCAGTGGTCAAATGTAACAACATTAACTAGGGAAATCAACTATTCACTGTAAAGCTACTGTGGGAATAACAGAAAAGCAACAGCTAAATTCTAGTGTGGTTTTAGGAATTAAAATAAAAATTGATTCACATGCATATTGAGGAATGCAGATTGAGCATATAGTATCCAAAATGCTTTGCTAAAAAAGGTATACTAGGCTCTGCTTGAATCAGTCATCAAGCACAATGTACTTATTTTTAGTTGAGGTTCAGAGAATGCTTGGTACCAATCTAAAAAAGAGGCGGGCCATACCACAAATGTGTGGCATTGCAGGAATCCTGATTTTGTTGTATGCACATTGAGTACGTAAGCCTCCAGACTCACATTTTCAAACACTTTTATTGTCAAAAGAATAAACACCAAACAATATCCACAAAATTTTACACCAGTATATATACTGGTGTAAAATTTTTGACCCACTGGTGCATATTCTTTACTTTGCTTGATGCTTAATGCACAATATTTAACTGAGACAAGACTCATCTGTGTACCAAAATATAATGTCAATGAGCTTTCTCACTTCTAAGCCTGCAAGTAGTATAGGTACTCTACTTGATGCTTCATTTACATCAACAATGCCCTCGAGTGCAACTATGTTCAGAAGTGCAGAGCATCGCCTTTTTCCATAAACAAAAAATTCAGGTGTTCAATTGTACACTGTCTCTGGTGTGCACTTTAAGTGTGCACTTGACTCAGTGGCTTGCCGTGAAAAACCAGTTAAGTTACATTTATTCCATTTGTTTGGTCATCTGCTGTGAAGTGCAAATTAGAAAACTACATGACACCCTCCTACACCCATTTTCAGGCGTGCAGCATCATCTGAGAAAAAGTCTCGAGTTTGCACTTGCCAAACTCTGCAGACTGGACAATGTCGTTACTGAAACAACAGTGCGTACATTATGGCAAACCCCCTGATAAAAAAAACCTGGAAAAGAGCAAAGCAACCAACGCATTACCTGCCAAAGCTATCGCAAATTTTGGCAGCATTGTTGCATGTCATCTTGAATATAGCTTTAAGCCGTTTTAGATCACATCTTGTTATGCAAGACATAATATAATCAGCATGCTCAACATTATGGCACTTTCCTGGTTGGCAGTCCCACGACGTCAGTCGCGCCATATTGCTCATCCTATCACTTTTCACCTACGCCATGGCATGTCACTTTCCCTCGCTGTTCTTGCTTTCCAGATGCTCTAATGAGATGGTACCATGAAAATTTATGCGTAATTCAAGTACATATTGACCTGGGAAGTGATATTTTGAAGTTGCCATCTTGCCTACGTAGACTTCCACCATAACATTGAGAATGAGACTGCAGTTCAGAAAGAGAATAGGTATGAAATTCTGTGAAGGGCAACAAGAACGAAGTGAGTTAATGGATTTTTGTTAAAAAGAAAATAATGGCCGGCACAATAGCAATAATGAACAGAAATGGCCACCCTTTACTGAATGTTTGGAATTACACCCTCCTTCCACATTATAGTCCACTTTATGTGTCCTATGTTTATCCCCAATCTAGTTATTCCTTTAAATATCCTTACTTCCATTTCCACCACTTGGGTCCAGTTCTATCGCATTTCTCGTTTGCACTTCCATTTGGAAAGCTTAACTTTGGTAAATTCGACTAGATTTTATACTGGGGTTTTTGTGCACTTCAGTTAGGGTAAAGTAGCAAGATATTTGCAGATTGCAACGCTGATGCTAACAAAGGAGCAAGAATACTAGATAAACAAGGTAATTACATATATTCAGCGTTTTAAGCTTTTTCAAAGTACCTCTGCAAAAGGTGCGAGCACTGGAAAAATTGAAGTTTTTTACCAGGAGAGAAAACACTATAATAGCTTGCAGAAGTTTAAGAAATATCAATCGTGAAGGAATGAGCCAATTGACAAATCCTGTACGCCTGATGAGGAAGATGGGACGTAAAGTGATAAAAGTTTACTCTTTACACGGGTCTATTTCCTCATTCCTTAGCGATGGTCACAGTAGCAGGGGCGGTGCTAGAAAAAATTCCAGGGGGAATGTCAGGTCTCCAGCTGCCGATTAAGGAATGCGAACTCAAATTTTATAAACCAAAGCTGTTTTAATACCATTTTTCAAATTATATAAGACGCACAACTAGCAATTTTGTAGGGCAAGGGTCGATTTAACGCTAAAACTTGTTGAAGAAGAAATTGCCTTCGAATACTTTTTCAGATTCGTAAGAGGAGGAAACACTGTAGGAGGTTTACTGATATCATTGCTTCTGAAGGGAAATGATTCTTATTGCCATTTCTTATCACGGTAGGAAAGGGAAAACGGGGAGCCGGGGGCTAAGCCCTCAGAAAATCTTTTCGACCAAGACATTTCCATGTTAGGAAAACACCCTTTTTGAAAAGTGAGGGCGCTACAAAAAGGCACTTTCATCCCTATGTTAAAAAGGGCAGGAGTCTAGGCCTCCAGGTCCCCCTAGTTGGCCTGTATAAACCAACTGCTTTTCAAATGTAGGTCATCGATAGAGAAGCACTTTTCACGTACCAAGGTATCAGCTTCTCTGAGAGACGCTTTGGAATCTGGAGGCTTGCCCCCAGAAAATATTTTCTAGGATAACTCTCTAGAAAGTCAGAAAATGCCCTTCTGCGTAGTGGGAAAACATGTTTTCATCATTGATCTTCATTTGGGATGGAAAGTATAACCCCAACTTCCAATCAATTTTGCATGAATATGGAAGACAAAACTTTACCTTGAAAGTAGAAATCTTGTTGTTAGCGAATCTAGTCAGGCAAATGTGGAAATGATGAAAAAATCTATTGGTGTTCATTTCATCCAGAGAGACTTGGGGGTCTGGGAGCTTGTCCCCAGAAAAATCTTTTAAATCACTCTTTCTAGAACGTGAAAATGCCCCTTTGCGTGG
This sequence comes from Cassiopea andromeda, assembly GCA_018155075.1. NCBI lineage: Eukaryota > Metazoa > Cnidaria > Scyphozoa > Rhizostomeae > Cassiopeidae > Cassiopea > Cassiopea andromeda. The sequence continues at coordinate 1,080,884 of WIPJ01000702.1, forward strand.
TAGGAAAATTTGTTTATATGATTGATCTTCATTATGGGATGGAAAATATCATCCTACCTTCCAATCTGTGTTGCACGAAGTTGGAAAATTCAAAAGTTTGACATTATTGTTCGAAATAAATCACCATGCACAGCTAGCTGCAGATACCTCTGGTAAGTGATAAGTGGTCGAACATAGAATAGGCAATCATGGCTTAACCTAAACGGCAAAGAAAGCACAGAGCACAGATAAATAAAGACTCCAATAATCTATTCAGTAAATGTATAAAATAAGCAACTAATATTTAGATACAATTAATATTTATCTCCTTGCATATTAAAACATCCTACCTCCATAAAATTATAAAGTCTCGAGCCTAGTTCAATATTTAAGTATTCAGGTTACACAAACATTGACCTGAGTGGCATGGTCTACAAAGAACTGCTGTAAGGGTAGTAAGTTCCAAGATACAAATAAAACCATGGTAGCTTTCTTGGAATATCAATGCTCTCTATGGGGGAAATCTGCATCCGTGTTCAATGAAAGATCTTAAGGACTACATATGTAAACAGGGTGAAAGGACGTTTTCTAAATCTGCTCTTCAGATTTCACTTAAGTTATCATAAATGAGCAAGTCAGGTTCTTATTAAAAGTTCTGCTACAACCAACGATTTTCCAGATAAAATAGGTGCACTTTGCAAAATGCAGCGAAGCGTCATGATAGTACAAGAAAATATCACTTCTTAAGGATGATTGCTTGAGGTTAGTGGCTACTGCCAGTAGCTCGCTTAGAGACTATCTTCAAGGGGAGGGCAGCTTTTAATAGTTGATAAAAGTTGCAGCCTCTGAGACCTCGAAGATCATGTTTAGATGTTTAGATATCACTATCCAGCTTTGGAGCCCTTCAAAAATTTATTCTCAAGGGGAGGAGGTGCCCCCAACCCATCAAGCAACTGGCTACTGTTGAGAATTAATATGCATTAATAAATAAATGTCAATGAAATATGAATTTACGGTGAATACATCGAGATTATTTACAAATATTATTGTGCGAAATTGCAAGAAAAAGCAAATATACAAAACCTAGGATTTCTAAAAAGTAAACATTAAGTATGAAAGAGGCAGCTAGCAACAACTATAGTTTAAAAAAATAAAAAAGCACGTGCTTATTTCCATGGCAACAATGGTTTTCCCAAACTATTTTACATCACAGAGCAAAGCAACGCCTCTCAGTGTCCAGTGGTCTGGATTTTGTGCCGTTTTCAGCTGCAGGCAGAAAATGTAGGTGAGATCAGTTCTTCTAGGTTTCTTGTACACCGGGCATTCGTACAATTTTGGATCTTTGCTAACCACCGAATTGACAGCATAAACATGAACGACGGGCAAGGGTGTAAAAAGAACTTTTGGTTGCGGCTCTATCAGCTTGCAGTTTCGCCTGTCCCAACCAGCTCCATCTAGAAACAAGCCATGAATGTATACCCCTTCCTGTGGAGGAGCAGCTATATCCTCCTTCATCATCTTCGTGACGTCATTAGCGAGAACAACGCTGTCAAGTGCCCACCCCTTATGGGCTCTAGTGATTTCTTGCCTCATTGCAGTTAAAAATCCCTGCGTAGCAAAATTAGACGGATTACTAATCGATTCATTGCATTCTATGAAATTTCAACTCACTAAATTCCATCTTCTAAATTAAATAATTATTGAGACTATATAGCAACTCTGGAGCAAATGATGCTATCTTTCTGCTAGAAAATTTTACTAGAATTACTTATCTTTTAAAATTATGCTAGGAAAATTTTGGAAAGGTGTTTGCTGCATCAAAAATAAACTTGATTGAGTTATATAAATATAACAAATAAGACAAAAAGCATAGGATATAACAAGACAAGTGAATTCCATGTAATAATTATATATATATATATATATATATATATATATATATATATATATATATATATATATATATATATATATATATAGATGCTGGTGACCTATTGATACAAGAATAGAGGATAGGAAGAATAGAGAATAGAGGATAGGATAGGCCTCAACTCTCAAATGCTTCAAAAAGAAATTAAAAGCATATCTATTGGCTGATCAAAAATAATAACTGAAAACACGACACCCTGGAAGAGCAGCAATATTAGTATTACTTGCCATTATGCCTATTAATTTTTTTTTCTTAATATATTATTTAAAGCGTATATATGCATATGTAATATTTTAGTTGCTGAATGGCTATTTTTTCGTGTATAAATAATCGATTACATACATACATACACCCGCATTTACAACATGCTGATTAATTCGACGATTATATTCTAGGAGCCAAAATACAACAAAATATTTCTATCTTAGTATACAATATATCGTGTAGAAAGCTACAATCAAAGCTCAGATTAGCTGTTAAGATATTTTGTTTGACATTTCGTAAAAAGATCCTTCTTGAAGTTTGCTATTGTTGAAAAAGAAAATTCATACTTGTGGATTAAAGAACCCGGTCATCCAAAAGTTAGTAGGTCTTCCTTTAAATAACCAGTTGGCAAACTGAGTGTTTCTCTCAACGAGCTCTGTAAACCAGAATCCAAGGGTTGTGGAGTCCCAGGAAATCTAAGGAAGTCAAAATCATGAAAAATTAGATGAAAAATGATTGGCAGTCAGTCAAAAATCAGCAATGTGGTTACACAAAAAATCTACAGAGCAAAGGCACATTAGTGTTGAAGAAAAGGATAATTTCATATGAAGTAAAACTCTAAATCAAAGGACTGCAATAACTTAGATTCAACAAAAAGAGTCCCTCTTATTGCAATGATCAATGACTACAGAAATCAACTCTCCGAAATTACAATAAAAAGCTGCGAAAATTCTGAAAAAGGAGACTTTCTCATACGCCTAAAATCTAGATTAACCTTTAAAATTTACCTTTCTCCAAAGACCTGGAACTCTTGCATCAAAAATATTGTCCAAGGCATCCCTTAAATTTTCACTCATGATAATTGTACCATCGATAGCAAGTTTAAGATCAATTAATGTGCTCCTAACAGCAGATATAACTCGTTGCATCCTATCGACTTCCTGTCTTAGAAATATGTTCATTGGCATCAGGGCTCCCATTTTGGTCAAACTTGCACGGACCTTAGAAAGCAAACAGTAAGTCATAACTGCAATATTTGATAAATCATAAACTAATGATGCAGATCAAAACGTTAATGCTAGATGCTGTATTACAAAGAAGGTCAAAAGTGCACTAATGCAACCTCCTAATTGACGTATGAAACAATATCCCAGCTGATAAATGAACTAGCTGAAACTAACATCAAAATGCTTCCAAAATCAAAATATATAGCAGCCATACCTACAGACATGAAATAAAATAAAATAATATTATATCATATTATATTATATTATATTATATTATATTATATTATATTATACTATATTATATTATATTATATTATATTTTATTATATTATATATTGACTGTATCTTCTTTACTTTAAACTCAGGTTGCAATGTAACAGTGAAACAGAATCTTAACTTAATAGATATTCTTTCGATGATAGCAATTGGATATGTTTGAACCCACTTGACTTGAATATATGCAGTACGTCAACTACTAAACATAAGCAAGAGCAATGTATGGTTCATAAAACTAGTGAAATTATGGGTATGAGGCTCAGCATAGCACTCACAAGACCCACAAGTAATAATGGAAAGGATCAGTTGTACCTACAAAGTACTAAGTCTGCATTAAAAAATAAAGGTAGTCCCATCGTATACTTTCGTACGTAGGGGAGTGCCTGTTAGCGAGGACACTTATCGTAAGCCGTCGGCATGTGAGGTAGGGTGGCTAGTTTCTTTCCTCGCCGCCTTTATCTCCCTACCGTTGCCACCAGGTATCCATTTGCTTCCGGGTGAACAGTGAGCGAGCATTCAGTCAGGGAATCGAGTCGGACTCGAATCGTAGACCTTCCGCACGGGAGGCATGTGATCTAACCACTATGCCACCTCACCCATAAGCCTGCATTAGTTAAAGAAAAACAAACAAAGTTGAGCCTTACTTCGTGTGATACATAGTCCTCTGGCAATTTCTCAAGCATTTCTGTTGCCTGTCTTGCGACAACAGATTCACGCGTTTCTCCACCACCACTTGCACTGTCTTTTGGTTGAATATTCATGATCGTATCCAACACATCAACAGCTGTTTTCGTCTGGTATGTTATGTCAGCGTTGGGGTGCAGTCCCAAGGCCTGAAAAAGATAGGAATTTGTTGGGGGTATCTGTGATCTATAAATAAATCTATAGAGTCTGCATGTCATTTAACTTGATATCGAAAGACACTATTAATAAGGGAAGATTTAATAAAAGAAATCGAACCTCAGGTGAATCAACCATCGGAAGCAAATCAATGTGAGATCTAAAATCATTCAGAGCGCTGCATTTTGGAATTGAATATCCTTGATAAAACTTGAAGCTATCCAAAAACATATTTTCGTGGAACCAAACGCGGCAGAACGTATTAAGCAATCTTTTATCAAAATCATCTGTTACTCGGCCACCATACTGCACTTCACCTAGCATATAACGCACAGTTGTCCATGAAACGCCCTAAAAGGCAACAAAGGATTAAGGTAATGGCAAAATAGCCCTGAATATAAAAGCTAACTCTATGAACAAAGCATATGATGAGAGGGGATGGTGAGTGGAAGTCCTTGTGTATTATGACAAAAAGTCATCATTCACTCATTCATTCATTCATTTATTCATTCATTCATTCATTCATTCATTCATTCATTTCATTCTTTATTCACGGTAGCCCCATCAGCTAACGCTGCTTTTCAGGGGGGCGTGACACACTTTATAATTTAGAATATAAATATATATATATATATATATAATATAAAATTAAACGCCCTAATTACAAAACTAAAATAACAGAAAATTAACATAGGAAAATTAAAATATCAAAATCGATGTTTAAATGCCAGGACAGAGGGTGCTTGTTTAACTTCGGATTCAAGGCTGTCCCAAAGATGAGCCCCACGATATGCAAACGAATTCTCCCCACTAGCAGTTTTGAATAGAGGCACCTGCAAGTCAGTCTCAGAGTTTCTCAAATAGATATAATCTCTAAGAGAGTTTCTTGAAAATATATTTGAGAGATACGTCGGAGTGAGACCTGTGTAATTCATGGTCATTGTAATGAAAGAGGATTTTATGAGTTAAAACATCAACAATGTGAGATTAGATATTATTGTTATTTGGTAGCGAATCAGCTAATTAGCCAGCGGGCCTTAGCAAAAACGTGTCTACCCATTAGGAATAATAGGAACATAACAAGAATACCAATACGTACAATTGACCACATAAGAAGCATACCTTTTTGGCATCCATATCATCAAGGTGGTTTTGCACGAACTGGACACTTGATGTGAAGTCAGATGAATTGAATTCGTAAGGTATGTTCCAGCCAAGAGGCCCGAATTTACGTCGTTCCTGGACCACTGTATGCAGAAATGCAACAGCAAACAGCATTGGTTTCCATTGAGCAAAACCAATAATATCAAGTTGATCCTGAAAAAAATATGTTTGCAAATTATCGAGTTGAATTAATCAGAAAATGAGGAGTGGAAGTCAATAGTAACACAGCTTCTTTTGATAACAAAATAAAAGACATTCAAGATCGAGTGAGATCCGTGGCATCTCATAAGCATTAAACAGACTTTCACTGTTTTTAAAACCAATGGTCTTGGTGGCTGCAACATGTTATTGGAGACATCAAAATAACCATCTAGTCATAAATACTGGAGTCAAGACCAAGCCCTGCAAGAGGTACCTTCCAAATTCCATCAACGAAGGGGAAGGGTGACACTAAAATCATAAGCAAAAAAGTTGCTACAACAATGTCAAGACTATCCGCGGTAATCTGCATATAAAAATTTTTGGCACTGAATAGTAGAGGGAGTATATTTGGAAGGGGGGCTGGTATTTTTGCTAAAAACGTAAATTAGGGGGCTGTTAATAGTTAGGGGTCAATTGTCAATAGACAGCATGGGGACCCAAGCATTTCCAAATTATTGCAATTAGTTGCTAACATTGTATAAGTATAAGGTATATAGTTTGTTTTATTTCCTTACTTGTTAATATTGATTTGTGTTCACCCTTTTCAAAAATTCGAAATCTTTAAAGTTTGTAAAATGAGGGGTAGGATTTTCTTCAAATTTGCTTTGTTGGGGGTGTCTCATAAATGGACATGGGTGGTAAAGATTTCAAAAATCTGCAATCGAGGGGGGCTCGCTACTATTTGGTGCCAAGGGGAACCCATTCAATACTCTTAATACTCACCTGTGTAATTCCTGCGTATGTCCTTTTCAGGCCAGCCTTTATACCTTGAGGAGGCTCATTTGTAAATTTGATCGACATTTGGAGCATGTTAATTGGAAATTTCGGGTGAACTTCAGTCGTCATCCACAATCGGAAATTTTCATTTACTGTCTCAGTTTCAACAATCTAAAATTTAAGGTCAGAGTTTTGAAAACATTCGGCAAAGAAATCGACTTCATGTACTAAAATAAAAGTAATATAACCAGCGCTAGTAGAAGTGGCAAGCCTGAGTATCTGAATAGACAACACACAGGGTACTTGTTGTAGGGGGGAGTAGATGAAATTTAAGGACTTTTAAGGAGTTTTTGAGGAACAAACGAATTATTTTTAAGGGGTGTTTTTGTGCATTTCGACGGCAAAAAGCAAACTATTTCCTATATAAGTTAAAAACCCTCTCCCCAAGAATTGAGAAGAAATAAGGAATTTTCTCTAAAATGCATGAACATGAGGAGTTTTAAGCGCCCTTAAAAACGTAGATCAAATCTAAGGAGTTTTTAAGGAGTTTGAGGAGTAGCATGAGCCCTGAAAACGTTTAAAAGACAGTTAACATATGCAGAAGTTGGAAGCAACATCAAATAGACAAAATAAACGGGGAGAAACTGATTTAAAAGCTATATTCTTTGTGCTGCAAGACATATATTGAACCAATCCCAATACCTCTGACAGCCTTCTTACATCATAGCATTGTTTGATGCATCCTATTGCTTGTTTTATTGCTTAACACTTCCAATTATCTGCTGGATTTCTTCTGAATGCTTAGTATTTAGAAGCATTAGTAGAAAAATAATAACGAGTACAGTGAACTTACAGTGTCAAGGAGCTCATCCATAAAATTTAGGCCCAAATGACAATTCTGCAATAAAACCCAACCACCTTCTGCCATGAACTGTTGAAGTAACCTGCGTGCGTGAATCTCTTGGCCCTGGCCCATCGATATTGCTCGGCAGTCTATATGGCAAAAATAACATTACCAATGCTTGTAGTATTGATTTATAGAAATCATAAAAGATTACCATTCTATGTTATGCCATATCAATTGGATCACAAAATAAGTTTGATTCGAGTTTTGGCCATGTGAATACTAGCTGTTACACACTAAACAGTTATGATTAGCACACTAAGTAGTTATGATTAGGACACTAAGCAGTTATGATTAGCACACTAAGTAATTATGCTTAGCACACTAAACAGATATGATTACAATGTTGAAGATTCCAAACAAAGAATTCTTGAAATCCAATGAGCTTATCCTGCAGGAAAAACCAAGGAATTCTTAACTTTTCAGCAATTCAAAAAAGACTATCCAATAGCTGAAACTCTATTGAAAAATTCAACCAATCACCTACTTGCAAAATTACATAAAGTCTGATACAAAGAGAAAATGCATGCTTGTATCATGAATGCTTTCTTCATGAAAAACATGGACACATGAAGCCGAGTTTGGTAGCAAAATACTTCAATCTCTACTATAAAGGGGCCAACCCATACAACTATTAAATTGAAGTGAAATCGTCCTCAATTTCAAAACCACCTGGCATAAGCAAAGTTGCAACAAATAACATACTTAAATTTTTCCGTTTGGCCAAAGCTTCGATGGAAGATGTCGGATCAGAACCCATCGACAACAAACATATCATAGGTGTTCTGACGTCACTTTCTTCCCACATTCCTTCCATATTGAGAATGACCCCTTCCGCATACTGAAAGAGTAGAAAAATATCTATACTACAACAGGAAAAGTCAAACACCAATGATGAAGATATGTTCTAATTCTGTGAATAAAGTAAGCTTGAACATGCTGACAACTATGTCGACATAAACCGGCAGCATTTAAAGTACAGCAGAAGAAGCAATGCAGTTTGTGAGTGGAGAAGAAATGCCACACGAACAGTATTTCATGCTTTGATTTTGCTATGAAAAGTAAGCACCAGTTTACAAAGTCAAATTAAAGCTAGAAAAAAGCATGGAACATGCCAAAAGAGCTTTCAAATCTAATCAATTGTGAAAATTGTAATCGAGCATATTATACCCGCTTTCCTATTGAATCTGCAATGTATCGTCGTGCTTGATGGATAGTTCGATCTGGGCACCATGATCTGATCAGTAATAGCTTTCTGAATGTATCAAGAGAGTCTCCATACCCATCAGGAATTGGCTCCTCCTCAGGTGCCTCGCTATCGAACCATATCTTCCAATTTTTATCGTTTCGACTGACCTGAAAGATGATTCAGTTAGGTTACAATTTGTAAGATAAATTCAACTCAGTTTGATTAACCATATGCTAGATAAGAAGAAGCATGGAAAAAACAAATTTCGATTCTTTCGCATTAAACAGAGCTACTTCTTTGCATCAAAAGAAAAAGCAAGTAAAGTTTAGAAAGTTTTTCATCATGTTGTCAAATTTCATCCTTGCATGCGAAGGTTTTCCACAATTAAATTTGAACTACTAAACCGACAAATGCTTTGAAAAGTTTGCCTACTATTGAAAATATGGAAATAACTGAAATGAAAATAAACCTGATCAAGTATTTGTCCAAATTGAGGAAGCTTGCTCAAGGCAACTAAATTGAGCCAAGTCATGTCTTGGATCCATTTCTTTGGTTTTGGTTCAACAGCATTTAGATCAAGGGCGGCTCCACCTTAAATAAAACCAGACAAAATTACAGCTATATGAAGAAGAGAAATGTAGAGAAGAAAATGTGGAGAAGAGAAATGTGGAGACGAGAAATGTAAAGAAGAAAATGTGAAGAAGAGAAATGTAGAGAAGAAAATGTGGAGAAGAGAAATGTAACGAAAACAATATGGAGAAGAGAAATGTAGAGAATAAAATGTGGAGAAAAAAGTGCTTGGCAAGATAGATTAGGCAATGAATAAAAACTAAACAGGCACAGAAAACGGCTTAATAAACGAGGAAATAGGGAATATACTTTTAAACTGAACGACGCTCCACATTAAAATATTTTTAAACAAAATACCACACTGAAAAAAGCTAGCAAAACGTACGTACCTTTAATGAGTACTTGAAATTCTTCAGATTTGACTTTCTTCTCTTGCAGGGCAATTTTCAACGCAAGCAACAATGTGAAAAGGAACTTGTGCTCTTCGTACAAACCACGAGTTGTGTATTTAAATACCTCATACGTAAGATAATCCACAATGTTTTGAATCCTTTTTGATGGGATTGGGGACTTCGTAGAGCGAACCATTGACAAATCGAAGAGTCCAAGAAACTGACGTAATGCAGTCTGGTACATTATGTTGACGTATGACATTTCAACAATCAAAAAATACAAAATGCTGCCACGTGTAGCCACTGAAAGAAGGAAAGATCGATATATTTTCAATAAAAGATAGACAAGTAGAAAAATATTGAATAGTATAAAACAGCAAGTTGGAATTGGACAGATTGCTTAGCTGTTTTTGTGTTGCTACAAAGAACGTAGCGCCTAAGTCTGCATTGGCCTATTAATCTCAACCATAAGCATCTAAGAGGTCCCGTCGACACGTATCCGGATATTTGTGAATTCGCAAAATTTCTTCCCGGAAGCATTCCCAACTACAGATATCATTTGGAAACAGACTTTTTTAAAACGCTTCACGTGCGGTTCACGTTCAACGATTAACATTTCAAGTTCAAAGCTTAACTCTATCTCACAAATCATCTTTCATTCCTAGAACTTCTCAACTGTGGAACTCATTGCCACCCACTACTTTCCCTGAATCCTAGAATTTGTCATCTTTTAAATCTAACATCAACAAACTTGATCTTATCTCACCCTCTACTTAAACTTCCTCATTCTCTGTTTTTCCTTTGTCGGGGCATTGTCATAGGCTCTACGGCCTTTCCCTGACATTACTTACTGAAAACAAAAAAAAACGTGCGGATGTAGATACTTTTTTGTACGCACAGAAAAAATTGCAAATTAAAAAAATATCTGGATATGCGAGATCGGGGCCTAAGGAACATTAGCATAGTAAATCTCTCAACTTCACATAGCAGATTTATTTAGTTTGACAATATTCAATCTCATAACTGCAACATCCATAATCGACCCAACTTTCAAAACAAACCTGGCCTGTACTCTTCCCTAGCAGTATTAATCTTCAGCTCAGTCTCGGCAGCAATGATCAACTTCTCACTGACTTCCTCTGATGTTTGTTTCGTTACACTTAACACACCAATCAATGATTCATCGTCCACTAATGATCCTTGGGTACTTGTTAGTCGATAAAGAAGATTATCCTCTAAATCTTTCATCTTCCTTTTGTTTGCTGTCACTTCTTCCATCAATTTCACTCGCTCCGCTTCTAGTTCCTAGACGAAATTTGAAACGTGTATTGATACAAGCTACCAATTTATAAAAGATCAAAAAGCATGACAATAAAGGCCTTTGTAAAAGTAGGTCGTCAAGATTATTGCTAACAAAAGTAGCATACTAAACCCTCAATGAACTGCTAAATTGATCACTCAATCAGTTACTGAATCATTCATTATCTAATCAATCAATAGATCAATCAATCAATTAATCATACAAGAGAGCCATTATTTAATCAGGATCAACTTACTTGTTTCTCTTTCAAGATCACTCTTCCCAAAAGCTGGTCCTCAAGTCCTTTAATAGTCACAGTGAAATCAATTATCGCAGTTTTTGCACTGACTTCTGGAGTGTATGATGGATTTGGTAATTTTGTTGTGACATACAACCTAAATCCTTTCATAACATCTACCTCTTTATCGCCAATTTTTACCTACGAACACAATCGTAATCAAAATTGATGTTGTACAAAAAGGGAAGGTAGTCATCTATTGAATTCATGAAAGCCAAATGAAATACAGGTGAATATATATTGAAGAGCAATACTTCATAGCACTTCGGCAAATTAGGCCAGTTAGCATTTATTTGCTAAGATCCTAGAAATATACCAACACGTGCATGTAAGTATAGCTGCAATAGCATAATTATATTTCATGTACCTTTATTAAAGATAATCATACATAAAAAAGATGAGCCAGTCTTTTAGGTCTTGTAGTAGGTAGAAAACTTGTTTACTGTCTAGAAAGCTGATACTTCGAGCAGAGTCCAGAAAAAGTGACGGCTCCACGGCCGTGAGGTGGAGGAAGGTATGCAAAGTGTCTGCCAGTTTTCAGGAAAGCCCAGTAGCTTTATAGAAAAATCTGCCTTGAGGAAATTTCATGATGAATGCAGATGAAGAGCTTTGGCATGGAAAAGTGAAGGGTGGGGGAGATTTGACGCTCTACTATAAGCATACGCAATTACCTAAACCTTATTTTGATATTGTGTCGGAGGAGGAAGGTCATACGTAGAGAAGTAGCTGCTGGAGGAAGGCTTGACACTTTTCTGGACTCTGACTTTGAGTCATCCTAGATTTATTCATGCTTCCAGTCCAGTAAGTAGCGATTAGCTACGTAATAGAAGCACTAAGCCGATAAAGAAACTGGCCACCCTATCCCTCATATCCATGGCCTACCATGTTTCCTCTCAACCAGGTACTTTTCATAAGTACTAAAATACACGAGACCCTAGCAATACCCTTTGTACCAAAAAGAAAGCTAAACAACGAAACAAGATACCTTCAGTGTTTTTCCTGATTTTATGAAATTCTTTTCCAAAACATTGTCAAGAGCAGGATCTAACTCCTCTCCAACATCTTCAATGACAAGTGGCCTGCCTAATGAGAGGCAGTCTTCAAGATGGCTTCTGAAGTACTTGTGATTCAATGCAGTCACTTGAAGCTCATTTTCTGCTTCTTTCTTTTTAATCCACGCTTTTCCTTGTCCCTGAAACAGATAGCAACACTTCTATAGAACTGAAAAGTTGAAGATTTTGGACACGAACTACAATCACCCCGACTTATTAAGGATTAGGCTCTAGGCAAATTTCTCAAAATGACTACTGCAAAATAGCAATTCAATAACTAGATCCTAGCTAAGAAATGGAAGTAAGAAACAAGTAAAAAATCAATGATCAAAGCTACGCCCTGGTCGCTCCAGGAGAGTCTCAAAGCATCTCATTTTTACACATTATACAAAGATATTGAAAAACGCCATCCCCATGTTCAAAGGTTACAATATATCTCCTCCGTTCCTACACAAAGCTCGGTACAACATACAAAACAAAAACATAGACAAAAGAGGGTTGATAAAAAGCAATTACCTGAGGATCAATGAGCAAAGGGTATCGAGCAGCTTGCGTCACAATGATGCCATTCTGAACAGACAACTCATCGTTTGGTAATCCTTGCAATGACCACTCGCCAATTGTGGCGTTATCAGCTAACATTGTTGTTAAATTCAAATCCTGAATGGAAGAGAAAATTTCCTACAATCAACACTGTTATTTATAATAATAACTATCAGTCCATTAGAAAGCAAAAATCTTGGATAGATTTTAACAAAATCAAACAGATTGAAAGGGTTTAAAATATTACGGCCAAGCACCTTAGAGATTTAACTCCATTCACTATTTTCAAAACGTGTATAAAAAAAGCTAAACACCTAGAAGTCTTCTTTAATGTTTCAAAAGTGAAAGAATCTAGATTTAAAGTACAAAATGCAAAGCAAAATACCTCCGAAAAAGGAATTTTAGTCTTCCTCATTTCTTTCTTCCAAGTGTTCAGCATCAAATCTCTGAACTCTTGATTAAACGGCCCAGAATAAGACAAAAATCCAGTTGCAAGAAGAACATCACCCACCAATCTGCAGGTTCGAGAAATTTGTATAAGATCAACATGTAATGCAACTAACAAAGTATGGGAAAATCATGCTGCAAACAAGGATTTGAAAGTAGCAAAACTAGTTGATATAAAGCTCGGTGATATAAAACTCACTGTCATAAAGCCTGTTGATATAAATACAAAGTAGTGCAGAGGTATACAAATGCAAATGGGGATTTCTAATGGGCTCGGATGGGCATCACTGAAAGGCATGACATACTTGTTTATCTGCTGTTCAAACATTCTGCTTTGTTCCGTCCATCTAACCTTTTCGCCACCTAGACCATCAATCAATGCAGTTGCATTTGTCATTTTTCTACGGCATGTTTCAGCATCATCTAGAAGTGTCTAAAACAAAAATGATAATTTTTTCATTAAATTGATTCTAAGTATTCCACTCAGTTTTTCAAAAACCACCAAAAAGTAAAAAAAATTGACAAGACAACTTCCATCAATCCTATGGGCACCCTAATTTGAGATATGTTAGGGGCATGAGCTTGCGGGTCAGTTAATTAGCTAGGTTCTTTGCGTTCAGTAAGGAATATGCAGACAGAGTACGCGTTCCTGGCCCGTAGGCCACATCTAGGCTGCAAAGGGAACTTCTATGGGCCACGAGGAAATTGAATCATATCACAACAGTAAATTGGACCAACTTTGAACTTTTACTATTGTTACCATTACTAGACTATTTTTTTCATTTCACTTTAAAATATCTATACAAGTTAACAAGGTTCATTAATAATAATGTTTTTCAACCAGACCTGTGACACAATAAATAAATAAATACACCCTAGAAGTAAATACAACGTAAGTAAACAAAACTAATTTACATACCAAATTTACAGAGTAAAACTAATGAAATAAAGAAAATTAATATGAATGAAAGCTATCCTTGTCTAGAGTTGGTCTAAACCACCGTTAGTGCTTCCCTTCTACTTTTGGTCCGCCTCATGAAAAGATTTGACAAAGTAGCCCACGCTCATAAAAGACTGCCCACCTCTGATGTATGGTATGATTAAGTAAGGAAAAGGACTGTAAACTTGCGAAATTAAAAGAGTACTTTATTAGGGTAATATAAATTTTTCTTTACTTTCTACTGCATCAACTCTTTACTAAAGGTCAAGGGTGTTGAAGAGCTACACTAAAACTTCAATCTAGAAGTATACTACAAAATTGGTGTAACTACTCAGCTTCATTGGGGAATGAGAGAGCTTCCCGTAAACTGCAAGTAGGGATTTAATACTTAAGTGCCCATCAAAATTGCTGAAAGCGACCCGCGAATTACATGAAATGCACATAAATCCAAATAAAAATTCTGCATGGCAAGGTTCATTGAAAGATGCTTGTCCAACAGCTTTTCACTTTCTAAAATTGAAAGGCTAAAAAGGGGAATATTTTGATATTTTGACTATTTCACTTCTACAGCATGTCCTATTACCTGTTTTTCCTTCATGGCATTATCGAATTTCTCTCTCACAAGGGCAAGCTCACTCTCTTTTGCATCTAATTCTCCTTGTGCCTTTGCGAGCTCACCTTGAGCTGTGGCTAACCGTGCTTCTTGCACCATCAAATTTGCCTTAAATGATATGATAATCATTAGTCTATAATGAACTAGTCTTGCAATATAAACATATCGAAATATATAAGATAACTAAATATCTAAAAATATATAAATACATAAAGATATGTGATATAATTGATTTATACCTTCAAAGGCAGGACTTCCTTATTCACAGTGAAAAAGAAAGACATGGCTTTTGTCCATTGTAGCAATCCAGCTACGTCACTACTGACTTTTTTAGCACTTTCAAGGTTGTAGTCATCCATGTCCAAATATGGTGCCAGTAATTCACATGTTTCCTCGTTTATGCTATCCTATAGAATAAGAATTCAATTCATCAAAACCAATGCATATACACATACATAAAATCTCCGCCAAAAGTTTCGAAACGCCTACATTTCTCTGTTGCTGATTGGGTAGTATCCCCCTCTCCCCTTAAAACAATGTTAATTAATGCAGAGCTAGCAGACATAGCAAAAGTCATTATTCTTGCAGGTAACTCTTTGGCAAGTACAGGTTTCATCCAACACTAATTTAAGGGGAGGAAGTGCTCTCAGTCAATCCAAACATACAAAAATATCATTAGTATCTGATATCGTGCATTAATTAACTGGTGTTGGAAGGACTTTTGCTAGAGATTGCACATACATGCGTACATATATTGATTGTAAATACATACAGCGAAGTTACATGTACACACACATATATACACCTTGGTAAAAAGATCTTCTCGACTACCTTTTTTTGCTATATTTAATAAAGATACTTATACATGACAAGCTACAATAAAGATTAAAACAAGCCAATAACTTTGTTGTAATAACTAAAGCGGCTATACTTTGAAATGAGGAAGAAATAACGGTGATATCATTCTACTGACAGAAACTATGGTATTCTAAGAACCCAAGAAATAAAGTAAATCAATTTTGTAATACCTTTGGAAAATTCATAAGCTGCTGCAAAAAACTAGTTTGACTCATCAATTTTTGCGATTCACTCCATGATGGCTTCACGGTATTTTTCTCCGGGTCCATTACAACAGAGTCTAATTTCAAGTTGAACAGTAGCAATACTGAATCCATAACACGCATAATAAGGTGAGGAGGCTTGGGCAGTTTTCTAACAGATGCAATGTGAGCTGGCTTTATAGTCTGCAGAGCAGCTTCCGCCTCCGCAAGGGCAGGCTTTGCAGCCTCCAACTTCTCTTCAGCAGCTTCTTTGTCAATCTAGAAAAGGAAGTTCTTCTATCTATATCCACAGAAAACTCTATTATATCAACGTGCCTGAAGGTAAAATTAGCTCTACATATCACAATGGAAAAACAACCCAAATAGAGATTGGTGTAGCTATGGCGTATAGTTTCGATTCAACAATAAGCATTTTGCGCATCTTATCAAAAAATCCATAATCCTTATAGCAAAGTTGGTCTGAGGAAATCTAGTATATGCAGCTGTTTGAGCTAATGACAGATAGGAATGATGTGCTCTTGCAATGCATTGGTCACAGTAGTGCATTGAATAGCAACAGACATAAAAAGAAGACAATGCTTACTAAACGCTCTGAGCACAATTAATTTTCACGGTCCTAGTAAGCAGCCATTCTGAATAATGAAAGACTTATCAACTATAACATCTTTGTCAGTTTATTGCTGCTTACAGTAACATTTCATCTTAGTTTTCACTATCTCTCTTCACACTGCAACTGCTATTATTCAAATACCATAATAATCATATAAATAACAATGGATGGATTGGCATCCCGTCCTACCGCAATGTCATCCACAATTGCTTGAGCTTTGTCTTTTACTTTCTGCACCTGAGCTTTCACTTTTTCTGCTGCTTGTGCACTAGCTGTTACCTCCTGTATTCAACAAAAAACTCATGGGTCAAAAGAAGGGAAGCTTAAACACAACACTGATCAGTCAATGTCTCATTGAAAATGAGAAAGAAGAACAAAATTTTAGAAGAAATTTCGGCTGGTTTAAGCAACCACGTCAAGATATAGGAATGGGCATGCTCCAAACTGAAAAATTAAACTGCTACAATTGACAGTTTGACTTTAATACAAGCAAGAAATAAGAATTAACCTGCAACACAACATCAGCTTTCTTTGACGCAATGGCAAGCTCTTTCTCTTTGACTGCCAGCTCTTGTGACAACTGAGCCACTGAGGCACTAGCTTCCACTAATTTTGCCAGTCCAGTGTTCATTCGTTCTGCAAGGATTTGTATTTCCTCATGTTTATCTTTGTAGATGGTTTTGTAGCCAGAAATGAATGACAAATATGATTTCGGTGTCACATGAGTCTGGCGACGATAACGATCGAAGTACTTCAAACATGCCTCAGCAACACCATCCTAAAAGAGAATTTGATTTGATTCCAAATCAGACATATGAGTGAAGGTACTATTATCAATTTAATCTGAGGCAAGTACATTAAGGAAATACTATTTCCAACAAGCTATAGGGCCATTACTTCATGTATGGGTGAATCATGGGTTTGTATATGAGAGCTACCATTGTTTATGTTTATGTTTATGCTTATATGAAGCTCGGTAAGTAGGACGCACCTACGTAGAGGCTAGCAGACAGAATAAAGCAACATGTTACCACGAGCATCAGGAAGAAAAGTAATACCGCAAGAGAACAGCCACCTCCTATATGTAAAACAACAAGTCTAAAATCAATTGTGAGTCGGTCGTAGGGCAACACCTACTTAAAAATCCATAGTGCGCCAAAACAGGTACAGGCGATAATTTTCGGATCATTAGGCCAGCAAAATCGTCTTTTCATTTAAGTTCTTTGGAGTCTGTTTACATCAAGACTCAAAACCCAGTCTTATGTAAACAAAAAGAGCTTGTTTTCTGACTGGGACTCTACAAGTAAACAATGGTGGATAGGTCCTAGTTGGTCACTCTTGGGGCCAATTAGACGCATCCTATCACGTGCAGTCGCATCTGGCTATATATTTCGGTCGCTATCCGACGTTTCATACTCTGACGAGTGTCGGACGAAAAAAGCTTTTAAGTATGTCTAAAAACGTGCCGCTTTTTCGTGCTCTGGTTAAGTTCTGTAGTACGAAAAAACTATTTGTGTAAATAAGATGATTTCTCATGTGGGAATCATATCCATTACTTCAGGGGTCATCAACTTCCGGCCCTGGTATTAACAAATCTTGTCCTAGTTGCTGATATTTGTCTTACATTTTGCAGTTGCTTCAATCTGCCAATTTTACGTTTGCCACAGCAGTTCCCAAACTAATTAATGTTACGGTAAATCGGGTTCTATCTTGCCAATATCTGGTCTCGGGAAAGGCAGTGTATAATGATTTTGACTCCGAAGCCCAAACAGGTTGGTGACCCTGCATCACACCATTCGTATCAAAGGATCTACCGTCTGTGTAACATTTCGGCATTTGAGTTACTTTCGAATGACAACAACGCGGGTCTTATGGGGTTATTAACAAGTGCTTGAAAACAAACAAACAGTCATGAAAATGAAGCGCAAAATAGACTAACGTGAAATATTCCCATGGTATGAACGATGGACTCCTTTGTCTCTGGCGTGCATACAATTTCATACGAAGATAAGAAGTGACGAGCAACAGCAACCAAAGCATCCTTAGGCCATCTGCTGAACCAATCCATTGTGCATCCGCTGAATAGGCCAGGGAATTTCAATGAACGATTGCGGAATTTTTCGCCAACCTATGAAAGGTATCGTTAACTGCATAAAACACCAGTGAGTGAAATACTATGTGAACAGTTATTACATACACCACTTCGTGACATTTGATGGAGGGGCTCTTCAAAAGAATTTTTATATTCATCCAGAAGAAATCTGTTCTTCTTGGTTTATTATGGGGCATACGTACACTTACACGTATGTTCTATAATGAACCACAAAAAAGACAAAGATTTTTTCTGGTTGAACATACTGCAAGAACAAACGGACCGTAGAATGAATTAAGCATTTGTGATACAGCCTTCAAACCTGATAAGAAATTTTAGAATAGCTAATAAGTGAAGAGAGGGAAAAGCCATATTTTGAAGAGAGCCTACTACGATGAAAATAACAATATAAAAATATGCACCCAAAAGAGAGTAGATGAATTATATGAAAGGTATATACCGGTGAAAAGCAAAGAACGACGTGGAGATTGTTTTTCACTCTTGTTATGAAATACTCGTAAAGGTTCTCATTTGTTGGAGGTTTTCGTGGATATTCCTTTTTCATTATTGGAATCAGCTCCTGCGTGATTTCGTCAATCTCGTCTCTGGCAAACAAGTTTGACACCTACATAAAAAAATATGAACAGAGGACACCTAAATCATTGTTTGAAATAATTACCAATCAATCTAAAAATTATTCTAGGATCTGCTTCATAATCAGGTATAGAGAAAAGCAAGGAAACTAGAAAAATATAATAAGTATGAGAAGAAAAATTTAGAAAAATATAAGAAAATTCTAAGTGGGAGCAGTACCATTCTGACACAAAAAACTACAGTAAAAAATTCCATCTCTTATCCAACATAATCCATCACTGTGTTCAAATATTGTTGAGATACAAGAATTACTACAAAGATGGCAAAATAAAGGCACACTTATCAAAATAAAAAGTAATTGACCTCTCCTGATGCCAGAAGATTGTTCATGTACTCCAAAAATCCTTCATCCTTGATTTCATTATCAGTAAAAATGAAAGTAATCCCTTTGCCTTTTTGCCCTGCTGTTCTATACAAGAATTTCAAATCATCCATAAGATTACTGACATTGTATGACCTGCAACAAAAAGAAACATCTGGTGCAAATCCATTTAGGACCTTTCTTAAAATGCAAAGAGGATGTGCATATATCATAACGATGCAAGGGTAGCATTAGGATCCCTATCAGCTTGTCCAAATCACCAAAATTATGCATGTAGTGTAGTATCACTAGAAACAAATTGAATGCCAAAACCTATGAATTGGATCGTTGAAGTAAAGGTACCTTCTATAAAAATATACCAACTGCTCTATAATCTTAATAACATAAATAAAATAAATCTACTTACATGTCCTATAAATCAATATGCTACATATTATGAGCCAAAGGTAATTAATGTCATTCAAGTTCAGTAGAATATTCCACTGGAACTGATTCGCATCTTAAATAAGCATACAATCAATTTCCAAACTCATGTCTTTTTACTTATTTTTCTTACAATATTAATTCAGCAATTAATTTCATTTATTATCATTCATAAACCGCTAGTTAATATGTTTTCAGGTCTTCCAACTGCATTAGAACTTTTGATGCTACAAAAATGATCAGTTAACGCCAAGCGGTTATACTTTACAAGCTTCGTAAACACTACAGTCTTACTGAATATTTCATCTCTTTTAAGCAATACCTAGTCAGAGTGATTTGGAAAGTTTCGAAGCCAGCAATGAATGAAGCTAATCTTGTCAAACTTTGCTTTCCTGAACCACCAACACCCACAAGCAAAGCGTTACCACGCGGAGTTCGTATGATTCTTGACACTTTAACTAGGTGAATCATTGCATCCTACGGAAATCAAATCACATAAAATGGAATTATATTCCAAAAATGCATTTGAAATTGAATCTCTCTCATTTCGCATTATTCTCCCTCTCTCATTTCTTCCAATATCACTCATTTAACCAAAACCCATCCTTTCAAAACTAAAACCAAACTATTAAACGATTTTTGAACTCGAATTTAACCATGGTTAAGTTAAATTTCTCTACTGCAAAATCCTCAATCACCAAAGAGCTACCATTCGGCTAAAAATAATGATTGAGTAGAAACCCTCACCTTGAAAAACACAAGATCCATTCCTGCACCTCTAGTAGCTTCGTTGTACATTGCAGTGAAAGAAGTAAGTCTCTCTTTTAAAGAATCAAAACTTGCTATTGGCTCATAAACTTTTGGATCCTCAATCACAGTATCTTCGGGTTCATCACCTGAAGGAAGCATAAGTTTCATCGTATAGAGCCATAAATGTGAAGTTCACGGTCACAAATATGGCTTGAAGCTGTAATTTCAAACTACTGACAAAATCAGAAAAGAACACATTTTCGGTATGAAATAAGCCACCAAATCGCTTAATTCAATTCGATTATACTCACCAACATATCCCTAACTACGTTCGAACAAACCTGTACTGCTATAATCACAATTAAGAATACATAGCTTGTGGGTTCTTTTCCATCCCTTTAAATAATGTCAAAAAATGAACTCGACAGATCTAAATTCTTGTAGGGGCTATGAAAAAAATGTAGGTGGCTACCTGTCATTTCAGGGGCATCCCTTAGAAAATCTACAAAAAATGGTTCAGCATCAACAGTGGAAACGACTTCATGACCAAGATCTTCCTCTAACACCAATTTAATTGCTTTCTCAAACCACTCTTTGTCAGCCAATGAAATGAATCTGTCCGCAATGACACGTGTACACTCGTGTTTCCACAAATTCAGGACAGTCTTTTGGTCGTTAACAACTTCATTTTCAGCAATAAGCATTCCCTTGAATGCAAAGAAATAGATTATGATTAGGAGAAACCATAGGTTTTGTGCATTAATAGTGAAGTAAAACTCAATCGAAGCGGAATCTAATGAAGCTAAAAAATCTGTTTAAGAACTACCACTTGGCGGAAATTGACAGCATATATATATATATATATATATATATATATATATATATATATATATATATATTTCCAAATTTTTAGCAATACCAGGAGACTTTTCTACAATAGAATTTTATGCATGAACCAAAAATCTTCCACATCCCAAGGTAAGTCTATAAAATAAATAAATTGTGTAAGAGACCAAACCGCAATTCATTCAACTAATAAACAAAGAAAACACAAGAAGGAAAATATAGCAAAAAGATTTTAGGTAGCAGCACTCACCTGCCAGATTCTACTCAAGTCCCTGAGATTAAAAATGTAATGAAATTTCGCCGGTGTTGGGAGCATTTTAACTTTAGTCTTTTGCCAAAGTCGTCTGGTGCAAGAAACGAGGTTAGCAACAACCTGTAGTACTTCAGGATTGAATCCTCTTTCCGCACAAAAATGACCACAACCAATTGTTCTAAAAATTTTGTCAATAGAGGCATCTGAAGGAATAGTGCTATTAACGACAGTAAATTGTCTTTTTAAACGTTGAGGAATATCATTTCTACCACCACCAGGGTGTATCATTGCAGCAATGAATTGGATATCTGCAATGTTTGTGAAATCACCAGGTTTCTCTAAACTGTAAAATCCTTGTACTTCCATAATCTGTCGAACAATTTCGTTGGTAACCTAAAAGAAGAATTTTTAAACATAGGCCATCTGCAATTCTTAAGGACAGGTGTTCTCGATATGATATACACATACATATAAATACATGCATATATACATATGTATGTATATATATATATATATATATATATATATATATAT
>WIPJ01000702.1:1103362-1117105 GCA_018155075.1 Cassiopea andromeda
ATGTGTGTGTGTATATATAAATATATATATATATATATATATATATATATATTTATATGTGTATATATATTGTATGTATATGTATATATACTTTGCTTTTCATACTATTTTCAACAAAAGACTCATTAATAACTACACAGATTCTGAAACAGAAGTAGGAAACTTAAAAGTGCAATTTCATTATACTGTATGTACTAAATGAGTAAATGTATGAAATTATTTATGCTTAAGATAAAAGTATAGAGATGGGAATGGAAGTAAAGAAGAGAAATGGCCCTTTATTGAATTGCAAGGTAACACTGATTACAAGTGGAGTAGGCAGTGTTTTAAGTTCACATTATTACCTGGTCTCCCCATTCATTGATAATTGGCATGTTAATATCATCAATAAAGATAGTCATCTTCCTTCCAGCAGGTGGTCCAAAGGTGTTACCCATTCTTTTGTCCACATAGCTCTCAATTGTTCGCTAAACAAAGAGAAACTATAATAAGCAGCGATTGACTGCTTCAATCAATTACATTTATAAGATCTACTTTAAAGTAAGTACTTCGAAGACACTACAAATCCAAACAGTTAACAACAAGTGGAACAAACATAAAAGAGCAATCTGAGACAGCTTAAAAGATAATCATTCTGTGTGTTTATCGCAAAGGAGAGAGGATCAGAGCTAGGTCGAAATAGGAAGTAGCCACTAGCAAAGATATCAATTAACAGCAAATGCTGAAAACCATCAAAAGTTCGAGGAAGTTTAAAATAAGTAGAAAACAGTTGGGAATTACAAAGGAACAATAATAAAACAAAATATTTCAGCTGATTTTCAAAGTAGAGAGGGGATTAATTCTAAAAAAATGGCAGAAGTAGAAAGAAAATATCTGCAAACCTGAAAGATAAGTGGTGTAGTAGCAGATGAGAAATTCATTGTTTTGAAAAGATGGACTTCTGGGTCATATTTTTTGCAGTAATTTTTCACAATGACAGTTTTTGCTGTTCCTTGCTCTCCAATTAGCATTATAGCCTGGAATAGAACATTTTAAAAAATTGCTGAGAATAGTAAGAAATATGCCAAGATTCAATACAAATAATGCTGTCCCCATGAGGCAAAAAACATACAAAAACAACTATAATTCTAAGATTATTATCCATAAGATTGTCTAACGGTAAATAGAAACAATGCATTGTTGTTGTCGTTGTTATTTACTTTATTTTGAGTAGGCCATTCTACCTAGCTTTTTCAGTTAATTTAGGCCTACTATGCATGCCGCATCCAGGTATGGGACCCCTAATCTAATGTCCCTTCCGAAAGACGGTGGAGTGAGCTATTTTGGTCGTTCATCTGGAAGGTCGCCATCCAGTATCTGACCGTACACTGCCATGCTTAACTTCAGTTTAGCTAATGGAATTAGCTGGATTGCTTGGCGACTCACCCTGCATTTAGAATTCTGCATAATCTGCATTATTCTAGTTCCTGAATTGTTTTCATTGCGGGAGGCAGCTATGTTCTCATTAGAGAAGGTTGTAAGATTGACATTGCAGTCTGTTTCTTACAGCCCTCATTCAGCACTATTGGTTAGCATATAAGTTATCAGTCATTAATCAAATATGATTTAAATACAATTCTTCGATACGAAACTGAATTTTTCATACCTTTCCTTGCTTCAGGATAGCATTGATGAGATAATCCATTCTCGTGTTGTCAACGTTTGGGACCAAGATCGAGGAATATTCTGGGGTCGAGTCGGTTGGATAAACGTACTGTACAACCTGGAAACCATTGCAGAAAAAAGGAATTTAAGCTCTCAAAATAACAGACCGTATTTGGAAAGCAAAACAATTCTCACGTCATAGCTAAAACCTATGCATAGGTCTTGCTGCAAGGCCAATCGATCACAAAACAGCATCTTTCACATGCAAAACATATCGTCAATATGGTGTAGAGCAATTTTTAAACATATGATTTTTGACGATGATTTCCCATTGGCTTACATCAATTAAACGTCCTATCTACTATAACAATTAGTGTCAATAGGTATGCTTACAACAAACAAGAGTGTGAAATGCCTTAATAAAAAAACAAATACATAATCAACAGGTAGGAAAAATCATATACAGTGCATTACCCTCTTATCCCAATGTTCCCATTCGCCATTCTCATTCACAAGATATTCAAATACAGTATCTTGAGAAGGTGGCAGATCCAAATTTGAAAAGTTCTCACGGATAAACTCTTCCAACTGAAAAAAAAAACAACTAAATTTACTTCCACTGCAGCCATCAAAGTCTGAACAAGCAAAGGAGATCAATAGCTGTTAAAATCAGGCCAGTGTAAGAAAGGAAATCCACCTTCTTTCTGTCGTCAAGCTCAAGAAGTGCTCCAAGACTCCACATCATAGCAAAGACAAACAATTTTCCTATGAAATTCGAGTCTGCTTGCTTGGGCGAATCCTCTCCTGGTATTAAACTGGTCAAAAGGTTGATAGCTTGTGCAATTTGGTTGCATTCCAATACCTAGAAAAGACAATAATGTGTGAGAAAATTTTATAGATACTGATTACTAATGATCACCAGAAAAATAAATGTTTAAAACGGATTTTAAATGTAGCTAAGGAATAGTGGTATACACGAAAGGGCAAATGTGTCTGCAGTAAAGCTATCAATTGAATAAAGAAAATTTGAAAGAAACAAAATAGATATAAATATTGAATAGGAACAGTATAGGAAAGAAACAGAAATAGAATAGAAACAGGGGTATATGATACCTCCATTTTTGGGTTCAGGTTTTGCGTAACAAATGTCCTTGTTTCCGTAAATGTTTGCTCAAATAACGGCATCAGGACTTCACCATGCAAACTAGGCCGGCCTTTGAGCCATGCCTCCAAAATTGGTACATAATTGAGGCCAGAAGAACTCATATACACCATTCCATTCCTTTAAACAGTTGATCATGATTATGTGAGGGAGATTTATACAAAAATAAATTCAACGACAATAATTATCTAATGTTGTCAAAGCATTGCTTGGGTTGAGAAAAATAGCAAATATGGGAAAAAAGTTAAATGAATGATACCTTTGATTCACTGCATCATCATTTTCATTCAATCATTCAATTAATCAATCAATATAGCAAATATGGGAAAAAAGTTAAATGAATGATACCTTTGATTCACTGCATCATCATTTTCATTCAATCATTCAATTAATCAATCAATCAATCATTTGTTTGTTCATTCATTTGTTTCTTCATTCATCCATTTATTCATTCATTCATCCATTCATTCCTTAATCCATTCACCCAATCATTCATTCACTCGTTCACCCACTCCTTCATTCACTCAATTGCTCATTAATTCTCAAAAGTTACAGCCAATACAAACCTTCAGGCAACACTATTTCTCTTTTTCTACTCCTTACAAATATAGCTAGCAACCGAGTTCAATGAAGACAAAGAAAGGAAAGAACTGTAAGTCACACAAAGAACTGAAAGTCACGTGTGCACATGACCTACCTTGATACAGTAGCTGGTGATGCATTGTCAATATTGTGTGGCTCAAAGATAATCTTGCAGTTTGGGGCCATTGGAATACGATCTCCGTTAGCAAGTGTTAATGTCTTGTTATCGTCTAATACTGAATTCAAGTTTTCAATCCAAATAGCATCCACAGGGCCGTCCAGAACAATCCAAACATGTTCACTCTAAAAGGAAGTTGATGGATATGAGTTATAAAATGTTAAAAGGCTTCTGGGTTCAAATCGTCTTTCAGAATGTAGCAAATTGATAATAGAATCTGCTTCATCCTCTCAAACATACTTCGCTCCATTGGACTAATTGTTTATAGAAAAAAAGAAAAAGCTAACCAAAGGTGAAAATAACCTTTTTTGTTTTCAAAGTTTTCCTCCATAATGCAGAAAAAATTCCATCAGTCCAATCATTTGTTGCTACATCTAATCTTCCAAACATCTGAGGTGCAGTAATTGCTTTAGGGTTCATCCTCAGTTCCCTGTGAGGCGATCCACAAATCGTCATCGCCTTCATTAGCATATGTATGCATGTTGTTTTGCCTGCTCCGCTAGGGCCTAAAGCCATCATTCCATGTCTTACTCTTTGCGTTTCATAAAGCTGCAATAGTAATTCTGACTCGTGAATCATGACAATTTAGAACAAAAAAGACCAGACGTTCGTGTCTATTTTTGAGACAAAAACTATACCAAATTTCAGTTAAACGCTACAAATGAAGGCCAGGAATAAGCGACAACTTTTTCTAAGGATAGCAAGAATTTCCTATCGTTATCACTATTCGATAGAATCATCATCCCATCATTATCATCATAACTATCATTATCAAAATTACCATCAAAATAATCATCGTGATCATTATTATCAAAATCTCAATCATCACGATGATCACCATCATCATCATCATCACCATCAACATCAACAAAACAATATGACAAGAATTACCACTACAAACAGCTATTGATTATCTTTCCATGATCTAAAAAACAATCTGCTATTTAACTGTGTACCAGGAATCAATTTTCAATACATTTCATGGGATACATTTTACCTGAATTAATTTCAAAGTCCATGGTGGATGATTGATAAGGTTTGCTTCTTGAACACATTGGGCAATAGCCTGTTCAATATCTGGATAGCCAGCCTTCTCCAGCGTCAAGCCGGGGAATAAATCTTCAATAAGACTCAGGAAAAGTGGCTCATCTTCATCAACCAATTTACTCAAATTCATGTCACGAAGAACTCTCATTACTATTTTTTCTTCGCTGTCCTGGAAAAGTAATCGTTATAAATGAAGTGGTGGCTAGTAGACAGAATTTATATCTACAATTTTCATGGATCGTGAAAGTTCCAATAGCTCTGCTTTCCTTATTATCTTTCCCATCTAATGCAATAGAGGTATTTTGGCATTTTAGTTAACCAAAAAACAAAGAATATTCAGATGACTATAATCTATCATGATCTGTAGTGGATTGGCGCTGATTATGAGTAAGTATCATAAGTTATGAAATATAAAATGCACTAATTCATGTACCTGTGCATTGGCACGCTTTGCTGCACCAAGAGTTCTAAGAACTGAAAGGATGTTTCTCAATCCAAAATCATAATGGACCTAAAATTGCAAATATGACTGAAGTGAAATGATTGGCAAATAATTCATAATTGTTATTCGATAAAAAAATAATAATGACTACAATCAAATAAGGCACCAATTCATTTTTTTGTTCCAGTACCAAATTGACCAGTTGAACAATATTCCCTTTATCACAACTTGCCTTCAATCGGCGTTTCTTCCAAAACTACACGCACAGGCAACGGCATTATATTGCACACGATTTACAATAAAGGGAAAATCAATCCACACAGTGAAAAGTGTTCACAGGGGAGGAAGATAAAATAATGGCATTTTGTTTACCTGCTTGCTAAGCTGCTCTTCGCAAAGTTTATACAATGTGAAAAACTTCCTGGCTAAATTAATATTCTGAATAAATCCAGATGCGGCAAGCTTGACTCTCATAATAATCTGACGATCGGGGACCATCATAGCAACTGTTCTAAACTGAATCTTCAGGTTTTCTGGTAGTTCTTGTCGTCCTGCGTAGCCAGGATTCTAGAATGTGAAGTAAAATAAAAACGAATAAGCACCTCTCAAATTCGATTATCCAACAATGTATCGAAAAACCAAAAACTTAAAATAGAATAAAACAAACGAATTTACGTTCAATAAATGGTTGAAAATCAAGGAATGCAATTTAGGCAACTTTGCATTAATAATGACGAAAATAGTATTGTATAAGGTCCTTCCACAATTTACGCCACATAACATATATGACAAAATAGATAAACATATAAAGGTACCCAAACAGGAAAAGATAACAAACAAAAGATCATATATTTAAACAAAAACTTACCATTGTCAGAAAAAGACCAAACTCGGGGTCCAAACTAACATTATCACCATCAGTGAATATAAATTGCTTCTTGCGTTCTTTTTTGGCCGTAAGGACAATGTAAATCTGCTGAGCAGCCACTGACAAAACTGGCAACTCAATTCTATTAAACTCATCAAAACATCCCCAACTACCAGACTGAGCCAAGCCTAAAACAGAATCAAATATAGTTAGAGCATAGAAGCTGGGATATACGGGAACCTTTTTCTGAAAAATGGAGTGGATGAAGTACTTGTCTATTTACAACCAGCTGTACATGGGTACCTGATAGCAATCATAGGAAGACAACGCAGCGAAGAGAGGAGCGATGTGCCATATTCAAACATGCTGATAGCCTAAGTTATGTGTGATCCTCAAGAGGTACCCTCAACGTAGGCACACGGGACTAACCTATAATCTGATATTGCTGAGCCTGAATGAATATAGACAGCGTGGAGGGAGGGTGGAGTTGAATGACTAGTTACAGACGAAATAATGTTTCAGAACATGAAAAGATAGCAAACCTTTGTAGATTCTCCCAAGACCACGATAATCCATTTGATCCGAACAGTTGAACACCACCACGTACTTTCCAAGAGCTTTACCCATATCCTAAATAAAACATCAACGAAGTGCTAAAACAACAACACCTAAAAACAGTTTCTAGGATAAAATGCATAGCTTAGAAATTAAAAATAGCAACTACATTTGGTATGTCATATATTCAATAATGCATTAATCACCAAAGCGATCCTCAAAAAATACAATATCATATATGCATGCGTACAGACATGCAAACCTCAAAAAACCTCCTTGCATTTGCTCAAATTTTACACTATATATCCCTCCAAGAAAAGATTAAATTAATCAATGCAAAAAACAGACAATCAGTTGAATTTAATACCTTGGTGGTTTCAGTTTTTCCAGTTCCTGCTGGACCAGCAGGTGCACCTCCCATTGACATATGAAGAGCCTGGGCCAAAGTGATGTAACATCTAAAGAAGTTATGAGGCTACTTATGAAAGAGAAACATTTAAAATATAAAGAATTTTATAAGAATTTAGAGACATTAAAAATGCTGAATACTAACCTGCAATACTACCAAACTGTTTAAAACTCTAAATGAGTATAGCTTAATGTAGTAGATACACATGCAAAGGGTTAAAAGCAATTACAAAATGAGTAAGCTAAACTTTGCTGCTCAAAGCTATGGATTTAATCATCAGAACCTGGCATAGCTTATTAAAATCTTCTTCAACGTTGAATTGTCCGCCGGTACTACAGAACTTTACCACAGCACGAAAAAGCGGCAACATTCTTTTGACATACCTAAAAGCTTTTTTCGTCCGACACTCATCAGAGTATGAAAACGTCGGATAGTGACCAAAAGGTTAACCGAAATATATATCCAGATGCGGTTAATGTGATAGGATGGGTCTAATTGGACCCAAGTGTGACCAATTAGGACCTATTAACATTGTCTACTTAAAGATTCCCAATGAGAAAACAAACTATTTTTGTCTACACAATACTGGGTTTTGAGTTTTAAGTATGTCAAAAGAATGTTGCCGCTTTTTCTTGCTGGGGTAAAGTTCTTCAACATTGCTCTACAAATTATAACATCTAAGTAGAAGTTTTTATCAGATGGATTATGCTACCTGTCTGTAAGTGGAGTAATAACAAGTCTGTCAGTACAGCCAAGGAACTCGTTCTGATAACTGAAGTCGACATCTGTTATGGATACAATACATTGATTCATGTCTTCGTTGAAATAAAATCTTGACTGTTTCAACCATTCGAAGTCGGATGATGATTTGATATGTTGTCGACACTGAGCATTGTGAATGAAAAAAGAACATGAAAAAATTTAAGCCCAATCATACAAGTTGCAAAAGTTAAATATGTTTAAAAATACAGTGCCACATTCAGCAACTTTTCAATAAACTATCGAGCAAATTTCAACGCCTATGATAATACTACTTAGAGCTTTTCGTGACCAAGAGCCCCATAGGGCCTAAACAACAAATTCATAAATCATTGTGAAATATTGGAGATCTAGTATTAAAAAATCCGAGATGCATTTGGCACGAATACACCCAGCTGCCCTCGAGAAAGTAGCATCAACATAAACTACCAAAGAATGCAAAAAACATATCGAAATTATTCACTGACCAGATCGTCGAAAATATCTCTCTGGTGAACATGAATGGTAACCAGGGTCTCATACTTGACTCGTTCTATTTTTTGAAGATCACGTGTTGTAACTTCAATTAGCTCGTTCAGCATTTCCAAGAAATAATTGTTTGTCAAATTCATGATCTACGAATAAACACGTAGTAAGATAGAGTTATGGGATGAGAATTTTGAAACTCACTATACTGTTCTACAAACTAAAAACTGAAAAGGATATACAATAATAGTTTATAAATTACAGTCAAAATTGAAGCTATTTAAATGAAACAAGAAGTGAAAATATAGATTTATTTATATCATGGCCCCATTTAGTCAACAACAAGGGATTGGAAAAAAACTGATAGATGGAGAAACAAAAGTACGCTTTGAAAAAAAGATTTATTACCTTTTTATCTGACTTTGCTTTTGTGAGGGCTTCTTCTGAATCTCTTGTCCAGATCATTTGCAAGCCGAGTAGGCCAACCTAAGACATTCAAAAGGAAAAAATACAAAGAAATAGACACTCTCTTCATATATAAATCAACAAAGAAAAGCATAAAATAAATAAAGATAAATTAAGTAAAAGATATGTTGTCTGACAGTTACAAGGGAAATCTGATAGAAAACTAGGCGTATTTCTCTTTTACAGCCACAAAACAATGTGGCTGTAAAACTGAAATTAAATTTTCAATATTGAAATGCACTTTCAGCATATTGCTGTCCTCCATGAATACATGGTGTAGGCTACTTATCAACTATGAAACATGGTATCAGAAGGAAATAAGCCATACTTGGGCAGGGAATGTGTCAAGAAATTCTCCTAATTTGAATGACGAATCTTTGATTGCAAATGCAGCTCTATGGATTACTGCATGAAGTGAGCGACGTGCTTCATTTAGCAAATTACCAAGCCAGTTTTCGACGTTGCCCTAGAAAAAAGTGAAAATATCTTGACATTCAGGAAACTGTAAATTTATGCATACAGTAGTGTCACGCATATAAGAAGCAACCTTTTTGAATTTCAGGTCTGATGCGTTTCTTATAGAAGGAGATGTAAACTGCAAATAAATGAAGTGTTTCGTATTAGAAAATAAAACATGCTATATCATTGATTAGCTTCACAGTACTGTGTAGACTGATTGCCATAGTCAGAGGCAAAGAGGTTTACACAGCAATATTTTATGGCTATGTTTCTCAAAGGGTTAATGTATATAAAACATTTTGAATAAGGATCAAGCAATCTTTAAGATCTTCACCAGTTCTTATAAAAGAGGGTATTGCATTGAGAATCAGGGTCTGGGTTTCTTAAATGTTTGCTTCTCAAATGCGGGACACGACTGTGCATAAAAACAGTCACGATGGCAAATGCTATTTCAAGTAGGGGCCTAACATACCTGTGCCATTACTGCCTTCTCCAAAACAATCTGCTCGTTTTCTCTTGAGTTTATCGCAAGGATTAAGTCATACTGCTTGTCATCAAATGTAACAGTTTTGACATTGTCAAAAATACCAAGAAGATGCGCTTGGATAGTATGTGAATCACTGGCTTGTCCAAGAATTTCCAAAAGAGCAGGATCAGAGATGAAAAAGAATCGCGGAAACACAAGACGTTTCTTCTCCAAATAACTGAATGAAATACAAATTTCAATTAATAAACAATAACATTATATATACATACATATATATATATATATATATATATATATATATATATCTTACGTACAATAATTTATATTAATATATGCATATAATACTTCTACATAGAAAATGCACAGTTTTGACAAAGAAATACGCAGTATGATTAAAGACACATGACAAGCTAAAAGTAGCTGTTCCAACAATTACAGTCACAACTAGAAAACTATTTATAGTCATATATATATATATATATATATATATGCATATATGTAAATACATATATATATATATATATATATATGCATATATAGACATATGTATAAGGACATACGCATATGGACATATGCATATATAAATGAACATATGTATATGTATAGGAACATATCTACATGTATAGCCACATATGTATCACTTGAATATGAATATGGACATACGCATATCCAAATCGACTTATGTAAATAAAGAAGTAAATAAGTATATGTACATGGATATGGACAAATGTATAGATATAGGAGCATATGTATATTCATATCAAAATATGTATATGTATATAGACACATTCATATGTGTAACTACACATTTACATCTATACTGACACATGTATATCTATATAGACATATGTATATGTATATGAATATATGCATATTTACAGGACAGATGCATGTGTATATCGACATATGTATCGCTATAGGAACATATGTATATGTATATGGACATATATGTATGTATATGGACACTTTTATATCTATATGGACTTATTTATTGGTATAGGAAAATGTGTATATGTATATGAATATCTGTACTAAACGTATTTCAATACGATTGGTTCATAATAGGAAGAAAAAGTGAGGCAATGGTAAGACTAAGATATTACCCAGTGAGAGACTTCTGGCAGATCTCGAGTTGCTCCAAAAGATGAGGCAACAATTGAATCAGTGTCTCATCACCTACACAACATTGTACAACATTTGGAGTTTCGTGAGCCCTGTTCATTATCTTCATCCATGATTTATCAATTTGAGAAAATCTCTTTGCTTCCTGTGGCAGCTGCTTCGCAATATCACCACCAACAAATACAGCTTCAAGGTAAACCCACAGATTCTGAACCGACAGCCAATTCTCGATTATTTCCGTAGTTCCAGATAGATTGGCAATCCATTTCTGGATTTCCGCTTTGAATGGGGCGTTATATCTGTAATTACAACGTTTACAATTTAACTCATTTCATCTAATCTCATTTCAGGTTAAACAAAGATGCAGTCACACATTGACACATTTGCTATGCCAGGGGAGAATCAGTGAGAAGCTAATAGTCGCATTCTTTAATGTGATGCCGCAAAGAGCCACCCCAAATTCATCGGGACACATTAGCATCCCAATAAGAAAGATCTCAACAGCCATGTAGCAATCAGGAAATCCATAATAGCAATAAAATACAAAATATAGGAAGCAAGTTCAATGCAATTTCAAAAGCAGTATTGATAGAAAAACATAGGGGGACTGAGTTCCCCCAAAATAAGCAAACGTTTTAAAAAGAAGGCTTCACCCCATGAGCCCCCTCTCTAGAAATTATGCCTGGATACAGTACCTATTACTTAGAAGCGATCCAAGAACCATAAGACTGTCTTCCATTAAAGAAACCGTGTCAGATGTGTCAGCTCCTTTGAGAAGAAGCTCCCCACGGCTTTTGAATGTAGCAAATGATAATTCCTGCGTGTTCCATTCAGAAACAACTCCTTTCAATTTCGCTTCAATGTCTCGTTCTTTCACAGCTGATATGCAAATGTCCTATTGCAAGAAAGAAACACTGATATATGTAAACAGAAAACGTAAGCTTAACATGAAAAGAGGTGTTATATTAATTGAACACACTGCAATAGAGGTAATGTTAACATTGATTGATGATTAAGATCGGGATTCCAAATGATCTACGAGCAATGATTATAAAAAGCCATCATTCATTGTCTGTGATTGTAATAATCTACAACCATTTGCAGCCATCTGCAATAGCTTGCAATCATCTGCAATCAAGCATAATCAACTGCAATCATAAACAGCTATCAGCAATTTTCTGATCATCTGCAATCATCACCAATCATCTATAGCTGTCTGAACATCGTCTTTAACCTTCTGCAATCACATACAGTTAACTGCAATCATTTGCAATTAACTGCAATCATTTGCAATTACCTACAATCATCGACAATTATCTGCAATCATCTGCTGTCATCTTATTTGTAAATGCAGCTTACCTCGATGTCTTCCTTGTTTTCTAACAACGGAGCTTCCATCAAATTTCGCAACAAAAATGCGTCCGATTCCACGTCAAATGTATGAGTCGTAACATCGGCAATCCTTTCCCAGTGCCTTAATTTCATTGCTCTGTGTGCCATCATTTCAAGCAATGGACAACATTCATTGAAATCGTCTACAGTCTTTTTCAAATCGACAAATGCCTGCCAATCTTTCAACGCCTTTGGCAGTTTCCTTATCCTGTAGGTTCAATGCAAATGCAGAAGCTATTTAGAAGCCAGAAAAACTGGCTTGATGCTCTTACGAGATGAAATGAATAAATGGTGATATGTGGACTTAAACAGAATCCAGGTGGATATAAAAAAGTTCAAAAATACCGTAAATTCTGTATGTAGCCCTCCGGGGGGCTCATTGACTTTAAGCATTCTAGAAGGGGGTTTTTGGAAAGGGGGCTTATTGGAGCGGGGGCTTATAAGAGAGGAGGCTTGATTAATTTCTTGAAAATTTTCAATAGTTAACTAAATATTTGCCGTTTGAAGATAGTGAACAATATTTATAAAGTTGAGTTCATACAACATTAGCTCACAGCAGAACAAACAAAATTGAAACATTATGTAGTGTCTGTTGATATAAAATGTTTTCATCCGCAGTATGGCAATGAATAACTTTGAATCTTGATAGATTAAGAACTATTGTTTATGGAGCGTGATCAAGCTTAGTGTACTTACTTCTATAAAGCTTACCTACGTTTGGTACTATTCAATATTTTCTAGGGGGGCTTAATAACTTTCTTCAACCAGAAAGGAGGCTTAATTGAGAGGGAGGTAAAAAGAGAATTTACGGTATGCAGAAAATTATTCAGATTGTACCATGTTAGTCAACACTAACAAAATGCGAGTATTTAAGCAAATATAGCAAAACTTCTTAGAAAAGCAGCCAATTCAAGCGGGTATTCGTGCACAGAATCATTTTCATTTATAACCAACATTTGATTTCCAAGGCAAGATTCCCAATGACTTTAGACTCTTATTTCTAGAAATTTTGAATTCAATCAATAGAAAATGCCCAATGATTTAAATAGTGCGCATCCTTGCCTGTTTTGGTAATCTTGCAGCTCTTGATTGATTTTCTCAATGTTTACCTCAACCCAAGGAATATCGTAGTAGCCGTTCACATTTTCAATCACAGAATTGTACAGAGAGTAAAGCTTTTGAAGCAGACTAAGTTCTCTTTTTATTTGTTGTAGATCCGGATACTCTGTTATGCTTAGTCCAAATAATTCCTCACCACCTAGATTAAAGCATAAAAAGTAACTCAGTTGGCATAAGAAGTAAAAAATAATTTATACTCTTATGTCAGTTGCACGACTGAATACTTCCATTAGAGTCCTTATTTAAGCAATGGCTCGAATTACAACATACTTTGCTAAAAACAGCAGAAATAAAACTGAAAAAATTCTACAAATATTACAATTTACTTTTGCTCACAAGAATTAAATTAAACCAAAATTTATTGAAAGTGTCGGGTAAGATTGATATTACAACAAATGGTGTAAGAAAAGCACAAAAAGTAACAGAGATGAAAAAAACAGAAAAAAATAATTTATACTCTTACTTCAGCAGTATGACTAGCCATAGAGTAGGGGAGGCCAACCAGTGATAGGCTACGAGTCGCATTCTTTACTTTGATGTCGCAAAGAACCACATCAAATACATGAACACAAGAGCATCACCTCCCCC
>WIPJ01000702.1:1117289-1130178 GCA_018155075.1 Cassiopea andromeda
CCCCCCCCATTCCTTCCTCTCACACGAAAATATCTTACAGAACCAAGGGAAGTAAACATATATAAGAAACACATGTTTTAATATGCGTGGAAGAGCCGCATGAAACAGGGCAAAAAGCCGCGGGGTGCCCAACCCTGCTCTAGAAGAAGCCATAGAGCTTCTATTCAAGCAAAAACAACTACATTAGAGTCTTTGGTCAAACCTTGGGTCTAATTGTAGCATATGATTTTACAAATATTAGAAAAAGATTATTGAAAGTATCGAGTAAGCATGGTATTATAGTAAATGCAGTTTGGAACTTCGCAAAATAACATCCATTTTTAAGACCTTTCGCGCAATACTGCATCTAAAAAAATGACATTGTATGAAGCAAATGAACAGCTTTAACACACCTGAATAAGTGATATACTTTCTCCATAGTTCATCAAACCTCGCTTGGAACATGCTCAATCTGTCGCTCGCCTCTCTTGGAGATATTCCGTCAACTCCAGGACCCCTAAATAATAAAAAACGAGTAAGCGTAATTTGAACTTCAAAGGAGAATAAAACACTCCAAAGGGCTTCTGGTTCTTGATGAGAGAAAACAGCAGTTGGAAGTTGCAACGTCGTTAAGTGTAGAGTTATGGAGACTTTTTTCTCATAAAAAACTACAACATGGAAAGAAAGATGCAAAGGCGCCATTGGGAGAATGGACTAACAACCCTGTGGCGTTAACACTTAACCAGAAGTTAGTGGTTCCAAAATGGGTGTCAGGTGAAACAGAGTTAAGTTAAAATAATATAGTGTAGTGGTTTTGCATGAGAAATATAAAACTAAGTTGAGTTCTTTACCCGAATCCCATTTTGAAACAGACTGTCAATACAAATACATAGAGAACTCAAAAAAAAAATCAATATAAATATGGAAAATTGAAAAGGGATAAAACAAAAAACAAGCAACGCGAAAAATGAAAGACAGATAACATGCAAAAACACCTACTCAATAAGATTAAAGACAAATAATACCAATGATGTTGAAATAATTACCATTAATGAATAAAGATGACATCATTCATGCTATGAAATCGAATTCATGCAAAAGGGACGAAACCTACTTCTTAAAAACGAAATTCTACAGAGAAAAAAATACACGCCAATACATACTTCTCGCGATAATCCCCAACAAACTCCTGCAATTGTATCTTGAAGGCAGTTACGCCCTCTAGTAAATCGTTTTTGAACACCGGTTGAATTTCCAGCAATGTTGCAGCAACGCTACCAGCTTGTCCTCTGAGCTTTTGCCAGGCGTATGTTAGGCCATCAACACGCTCAGCATCAGAACTCGGATAATGCAAACCGTATCTGTTCAACAGCGCGTATGATTCTTCGATTGGGGTGATTGTCATGTCAATTCTTGAAAAAAGAAAATAAACCAAGATTATAAAATTTTTGAGCTTAAATTACTCGCTTGTGATCTATTGATTTGGATGCAATCATCACGAACATACTGCCATAAAGTTTGTCAATCGTTGTCACTCTACTAAAAATATGATCAGCAAATCAAAACAATCACATGATCACAATGATTATAATTTTGATTACACTTACTAACAAGTTCAAAAGGCACACAATTTTTTCCAAGAGAAACTAACCTTCCGTCTTCAGCTTGGATGTTTCTTAATATTTTGCCAAATCCAGCCCTGAATGTTTCCTAACTGTTTCTTAAATTCTTAAGACTTTCAACAACAATAGCAGCCCAGACTAGACAATTGTGATGCAAGAAACAGGATGTTCAGCTTTTGTGAGGTATGCAATTAATGTTTTTTCTATTTTTTTTAGTGTAATCAAAAACCCAATCTTGTAAACAAAGCTTTTCAAACTAGCATTTGAAACTCAGCCTCCTTGCATTTCTCAAATGCTTCTTAATTTCTGCTAAATTTCAGCCTCATGTTTCTTATAGACATGTTTCTTATAAAACATCCGTTATAACTTAATGCTGATATAATCGTCTAAATGGGCTTTTAAAAAAATTTTCCCTTGGGGTCATTCATTTAGTACGTACGCACGAAGGGGGGAGGGGGGTCGAATAAAAGTGTACGCGGCGCATACAAGGGAGGAGGGGGAGTTGACACATCTAAGTACGTACACAAAAAGTCCCTTTTATCATACTTTGTTGTCTATGGCGACGACTTTCATTGCTGTACAAAAAAGCACTTGCTATGATTATTTTCCTGTCTCTCAAATCTTTTAGTCTTTTTCTCTATGTACTTATTGATTGGATATTTGAAGGCTTTCCCATTAGAAATGGGGGTTTAGATGGGAAAGAGTAAGTAAGCAATGGGAGTTCGTAGCAATCGTACGTGTACGTACGATGGAGGGGGGGTCAACTTTTCGCTAATTTGGTGCGTACGTACTAATTGAATGACCTCCTTTGATACTTAAGTCAACGAAATTGCTAGCAATATGTGAACCCAACGCATAACTCCAAATAGTGTAACTTAAACCAAATGATCAATTCAAAATCCTTCAAATGTGAATAATTCATTGCCATTAAATACCTTATTTCGGCTTCGCGAATTTCACTCAATGCAGCCATACTCCCTCTTACGTCATCAAGATCCTTGATCGGCCTAGCTAATCGTTTGCTCAGGTTGTCAATGAATGTGAATATCTCCTCCATGTCGCCACTTGCCTAAGCAAACAAAGGAGTAGTTGAGAAATACTTTAATACAGTCATTTCACTATACAATAATCGCCTATTGTAGCAATAGACGTTAAATCTTGATTGGCTAACAAAGGAATCACCATCGAAGGATTCCTGCCAATAATGTTGCGATAATTCGTTCGAAAAGCGTCGAGAAGCGTGTTTTGATGGTAAAAAGTATACTTACTTTGCGGAAAAACTGATAACGCATAGTTTCGAATAATTGAAAAATATCTTGCAAGCATGTTCAGAAGGCTTCAATTCGCATTTCCAGAAGGAGCAATTTTTATACCTTGCGTAGATCAAAAGTTATCGACATGAAAAGGAAAGATGGATAGCTTGTAATGTCGATAACTTTTGGTCTACGCAAGATATAAAAATTGCTCCTTCTGGAAATGTGAATTGAAGCCTTCTGAATATGCTTGCAAGATATTTTTCAATTATTCGAAACTATGCGTTATCAGTTTTTTCGCAAAGAAACACACTTTTTACCACCTTAACACGCTTCTCGATGCTTTTCGAACGAATTCTCGCAACATTATTGGCAGGAATCCTTCGATGGTGATTCCTTTGTTAGCCAATCAAGATTTGACGCTTATGCTTATTCATGTACGTTTCTTGCAAGAAAGACCTTTATTACATTCACTTAGTCAAGATTAATGAGTAAACCAGAAAGAAGCGAGGGATTTCTATCACAGTACCTGCATTACAGTTTTAAAAACAAACCTTAATAGCTAAAGCACGTCCATATGCCTGTTTCCACACACCAGTTTCTGTCTTTAATGCCCTTTTCAACGGCTCAGTCATGTATGTTACTGCGCCCAATGTGTAACTGGGGGGGAGCTCATCTGCCAACAATTCCAGTTCTTGGTAATAACGTATCTGACCATCAAACTCTGATAGCAATGGTTTGCCCTCTAAAAACACTTGAACTTTCTTTTCGGGCTCCTAGAAAATGCAACGTTAATTTACTGAAATGAAAAGATTGATGTTTAGTCATAAAAGCATGAAAAAATTGTACT
This sequence comes from Cassiopea andromeda, assembly GCA_018155075.1. NCBI lineage: Eukaryota > Metazoa > Cnidaria > Scyphozoa > Rhizostomeae > Cassiopeidae > Cassiopea > Cassiopea andromeda. Next base: position 1,120,994 of record WIPJ01000702.1, read on the forward strand.
ATATCGCATTGTGTCTATGTGTTTGGAATAGCCAAATACCTCCTAAAAATTAACACGAAATACTTCTTTTTATAAATTAGAGGGGTACATATACAGGGGCGTAGCCAAGGGTGGGGTGGGGAGGATGCCCCTACTATTTAGCTTGTCATGAAACTCAAGTAAAGTTCTATTTGTCGGCAAATTGGGCTCGAATGAAGTCTGTTTGTCGGCAAATTGGGGTTGTGCACTCCACCAAAAAAATGTCTCTAGCTGCCCCTGTACACATATAGCACAATCTTTGAGATAGCAATACGGTAATTATAATAAGAAGAGTGCACATATTTCGAAACTTGGCTTTAAAAGGGTACTGAAGTAATTTCCAAAACAGAATACAAGTAGAAGCAACAACGACTAATGAAAACAGTAAAACATGCTTCAGACATCAATCATGCTCAAACTTCAGCTGAAGAGTAGTAGTACAACAGAAACGCTTGTAGTCCCGAAGAATTCAGAAAGGTTGGGGCCCTATCTTAAATTTACTTCAAAATAATGCAAAATAATTGCTTCTTCAACACTTTTGAGAGGCCCCTTCAAGACGTCAAAAGCTTGGACGTCACTAGGAGTTGTCCAAATTCCAATTTACGTCGGGTACGCGACTGCTGAAGAACAATTAATTTTTTGCACGCACATCTGCACATCAGTGCAAAAACAACAACAAAAAGTATATAATGATGCAAGATACTAAGCTATAGTAAATAATGGAAGGTATGTTTTGCAAAAGAATCTTATAAATGTTTGGAAAATTAATACCTCAACCCAGAGCTCTTGGAAATCCTTCATGGTATCGAGTACTTTAATTGCTTCAACTTTTGATGAGCTGATTATTGAGCTTAGCAAAATTACAACTTTAACAACATCCTTGTGTTCTGAAACGATTTTCTGCAATGGCCGAGTGGCAGCTGGAGGTGGTGGCTTGCCATCTTCAACGACGGGGATTGGTAATTGATGGATCAAATGATGTTGGCGCCACTCATACACATCCTGAAAAAGAAACCAATCATAGGGGCAAATTTAAAGCCAAAGAGGCACATATACAGTAATTTCCTGCATATAAAGAAATATATATTTAAGAAACACAGAACCTGATTCCTCTCTTTTATAAGAAGCTGGTAAAGGTCCGAAAGAACACTTGTTTCCTATTGAAAACTTTTGTGTATGTTAACCATTTGAAAAACAAGACAATATATTTATGCTGTGTAAAACTCTTTGCCTTTGCACTATAGCCATCATTCTACACTGTACTCCTAAGCTGATCATTGGTATTACATGGCATTGTTAAAAAGAAACTTTTCCTTGATTGGAAGTTTACGTCTCTTTTTATAAGAAACGAATCACACATGAAATTGAAAATGTTTCATAAATGACATTAAAGCTATTGCCTTGTATTATAGTAATCAGTTTACACAAGTACTACAAAACTGATCGATGGTATAACATGATTTTTCTAATAAGAACTTTTCCACAGTTTGAAGTTGATATCTTCTGTTATAAGAAATGCATCAGTTATGAATTTGAAAAGGCTGACTCCTGTATACTTATGGGACATTACTGAAGTCGACCTTTATTTCATACTGCATCGTAGATCTAGTAGAATTGCTTCAAAACAAGAAAGCTCTAAGAACTAATGGATTTGACATTCAAAAGCCATGAGGTAACACACCTGGCAAACTTTCAGCATGGTTTGGACTGTTTTGTTAAGAACTTGTTGAATATCATCAAGACCGGGTTTCATGACGATTGACGGAATGGCAAGTATGATACCAGCCTAAAAAGATAAGCAAAAAGTTTCCAATTAAATGGAGGCACTTTGAACCAAGTGCATATTGTATAGTTGAACAATTAATCAAGCACTGCGTGAAGGTAATCATAGAAAACAAGCTAGACGATACATGATCTGTGGCCTCTCTGCAAAGAAGGACTCTTTCAAACGTTCCTATCGTCCTAGTGGTTGTTGCTCCTGCGTAGCAAGACATTGGTTAGGCTGTTCTATTCCATTAAATAAGTATTTCATTAAGTATGTCATATAATTACTGAAGCAGGCAGTGATGCCAACATCTAGAAGTCACAACCAATGATAAAGTTCACAACAATAATTGCTTTGTACTGCATAAACAACACAGGCAAATGCCATACCTTGAAAAATGCAGATTTTGAATCTGTGCTAATTGGAATTCCTGACTCACTGGAAGCATTGTATTTGCTGGGTGGTTGCATTCTCCGCTTCAATAAATCAAGAGAGAGTCTTGTACACTTCACCAAAGCATCGATTGTTTTTTGATTGAAGTACGTGATGACATTCCAGTAACAACATGGCATACACTCAAAGCAACGATTGCCCTTGTTTCCTCTCGCTTTATTTGAGTCTGGTATCAAGCACGGAAAGTTTTCACCTTTCAATTCTTGCAGTTCTTTGGGTTTGAGTTGCTGCTTCAAAGAACTGATCATCGTCATTGTAGCAGATTCAACGAGCAGACAACAACTGAAAATGAATTCATAAAAATAAATTAAAGCCATCAATTCATGAACACCATCGATAATTCAAGAAAAAAGAGAGACAATAAGCAAAGTCAGCAATTGTAATGAAAGTCTAAGTTGCTAAAAGGTATTTCCAATCATGATTGCTTAGGAACTGTGCCTTTGCATCGTATCAAAATGGCACACAACAGCCAGTAATGTAACTTCAGTGTATTTTGGAGATGTCAGATGTTTGCTCTGCGAAAACTTTTCTGTTACCTTACTGTTTTAGTAACAGTTGCTAAAAGTATGGCCCTGGGTCTAGTAAGTTGCCCTGCGAAATTTCAAATTTTCAGGGTTGGGAGGTGACTCACCTCCACCATACCCCCTTAAATTTCGTCCCTGACAACAGCTAGCTTTGCACTCTACAGTATTTATATGTATTGAAGTGCATGGAACTGCATGGAACTGTATTGAAATGCATTGAGATGTATTGAAACGCATTGAGCTGAATGTAACTCCATTCAACAGTATTGTATTGAAAATCATTGCACTTTATCGCGATATGTTGTATGTTATTTTCCTTCAGTGTTGCTCTTTCATGTACACTACAAAATCCACATACTTGCTCAAATGCTCCGCTTCTCGCTGACAGATCTTCTCCGTTGCACTGTTGAATTCATCAGGAAAAGCAGGATCATCGTCCGGTAGCCAACACAGCAATGTATTTCCTATCTCATTCAAAACAGCTTCAATCCTACATTCAAGAATATCTTGAATTTCTTTGCTGAGCTTCTCAAACTTGACTAAAGCATTGAACACTTCCTTTACATCTGAAAAGCAGCACGTGAAGATGTAATAAAATGCTTGAAATACAGCCAGAAGAGGTAGTAGAGACGAATCAAATTAGAAACAAGTAGTAGAAAGGATCATAGTCGATGAACAGTTGATTAATGTTTACAGAGCTTTATTTAAATTAAACACAAAAAGGACAAACACGGTTCTTAGTATGCATGCACTGGTTAAAAGAAGCAACCACCTACATGTGTCTGTGTTTAAGGATGACCACGTCAGCATGGTAAATCCAGGTTTGATTGCATCATCAACACGATTTAAAAATGGCTTCATCAGCGGCATAATAATCTCTGAAATTTCACATTTTCTTTTCTCATAGGTAGCAAGTACTTCTGATAACTTCATGTGAGTCGACTTGATATGATCCTCTTTTAAACACAAGACTTTTGCAGCATCTGGAATCTAAGATATATAAATCTTCTATAAACACTCATCTTGGTAGGAGAATACGATATCTACTGTATGTCAGGGATAATTGTTTACAAGTCTGTAAGCAAATTGCTGGCTCAATTCATGTAGCTTACACCCAGTGAGCTAGACATGCCTGAAATTTAAAATATGATGCATACTATCTAACAAATATGACTTATGCTGACCTGTAAGCCCATTCTCAGCATTGCCTTGGATTCATGTATCAATTCCAAAACTTGTGGATCAAAATTGACGAATACTTTCTAAAACGGGATACAAATCTATAAGTCCTTTTGAGATATGACACAGTGAAAACAAATATTCTATAAGTTACGAGGCATGCTTAAATAAATGCTAAAATTGTAAAAATTAAGTAATTTTCATCTTTCTCAAATCACTGCTACTAGTGATATCACTACAGGATTATTAATTTGGAAGATCGCTTTCTAACTAGATGACAATCAAAGCCATAAAACTACTAAAATCTACCTTTGTCTGCGGATGTTGCACCAATAGTGAAGCATTCATTCCACTTCGTAATGATTCAACAGCTTGAAACCAGCTTCGATGATACAAAACCTGCAGAAGGTGAAAAGAACATTAAGCAATAGAAGTAAAGACATTGAAAGTGTTGCTTAAATAATTCTTCTGTCACCAAATTAATAAATGAATCAATGGGTTGATCAATAACTACACCAATCAATCAATCAATCAATCAATCAATCAATCAATCAATCAATCACTACATCAACTGCACAGTTAAAAAGGTGTCCAATCAGGGACAAATCATGATGAAAAAACATTAAACTAACTGGCTGATTTCAGTCTACGATGGAAGGTAATTATCAATCACTAAATCAACTGCACAGTTAAAAAGGTGTCCAATTAGGGACAAATCATGATGAAAAAACATTAAATTAACTGGCTGATTTCAGTCTACTATGGAAGGTAATTATGAACAGACATGAACTCTAATTATGGAGAACCGAAATTTAAAAACTATGCAATGCACAAAAATTTACCTCAAACTCCATAAGAACTGATGCGAGTTTATTGTAACCTTTCACTATCTTCTTTGCGTCTTCTCCCTATCACATGAATATCTCATTATGAAGAGCACTACACCAATAAATGCAGTAGAGCATTCGACAAAAAAGTGGTTTTCAATCTTAAAAATTTTACATCTCTCTCTTTAATAATATTAGGGAACAAGCTAACAAGAGGTCGAAAGAGAACAGAATTGACAAAAAATATAGCGGGAAACAAAACTCTTTCTGGCTACAAGCATGAAGCAAAACAAATAATCTTACCTTTAGAAGTCCTTTGCAATTTCTAAATATTGCCATTGGTTCCGATATTCGTCTAAACAGCTGTCTTGCCCAAGCAATTTTTCCAGAAATCTTACAAGAGCAAATAATGATAGCCATAAATAATATATTATAGCATAATAAAGAACACCATTTCTAAGCCTAAATACAATTATAACTTAATAACTTATTTAGGAAACAAGAATTTTGTAGTACTTCTAATACGAGAAAGACAAATAACGTTAAACTCTTGACTGTAGTTCTTGAGCGCCACAACACAAACTACAATATTATTTGTGCTTTATGATAAGACGATCCCAAGCATTGGGAGAAACATGGACTATAACATGCACGTAAGTTTCTTATATCCCTCGCATATTGCTAGACGAAGATCATAACTTCACCAACCGGTGGAATATTTCGGTGAACAGGAGGAGCGTCCTTCTGTTTTTGGTAAATTCTTTTGGTTTGTTCTAAGTCCCTAGACGAACACAAAAATAAACAATAGAAAGACATTAATCGGAAAGTGATTAAAACGTAAATTCTTAGAGCAATTAAAGTGCTCCGAATACCCTGGACTCAGAAAGAATCGAACGAGACAGTCTTGAAGGAGGCGGATGCAAGACGCTCACTTATCAACAGAATAAGGAAGCGGCAGGCAACACTCATTGGCCATGTTATCAGAAGAGATGGGCTCGAACACCTAGTAACTACAGGAATGCTTGAGGGAAAGAGAGTCAGAGGAAGGCAAAGAGAGAAGATACTCGACGGATTGACATTATGGCTTGGGGCACAGAGAGTGACTGACATCTTGTCGACCATGAAAGATCGTGAGGCTTGGAGGGGAATGATCGCCAACGCTATGGAGCAAGGCACTGGATGATGATGACTCCACTTCATCTTGAATGGTAGAACATGGAAATATTTAGGGGATTAGAGAGCCAAGAGTGATATATCGATACATTCTATGAAAGCAGTCCCTCAGTTTATATTTCACTCCATGGGTGTCGTGGATGGGGGTTCAGCCCTCTTGTTAAAATCATGAAAGATTTATGGGACTGAACCCTCCTTCATCGAACATCTTTTAGACTGGATAAGCTTATGACTACGCATTTGTCAATGGAGGGGAAGGGGAAGAAGAAGAATACAAATAGCAGAAGAATGCTACAACGCTATACATGCTTTCTCCTTCTTTTAATGCATTCACATACTGACTCGACAAGCATATTGTTGTCATACACGTACAAATGGGCGTGATCTATATATCCCACAACACAGCCCCCCCCCTTGTTGCAGTCTTAGGATGACACCACTGTTCCACTTGGCATTCTATTTCACTCCATTCTTTCGTACATTGAACTTGGTAAGTACCCAAAAAGCTCCCTAACTATACAGTAATGGGTTTCTGTCGTAAATCTTGCCAGATTTCCAAAGTTTGCAATGAAATTCACTAGCTATAGTATACATTGCATTAAACTCTGCTTCGTGATAAAAGACTTAATTTCAAAATTCCACAGGATTTTGAAACTAGATGGCACTAAAGCAATACTGTAGAAAACCCACAAAATCTCAAAAAAATCAAAATCGGAAAACTTCAAATAAGCCATGCCACTATTGCGGTTACAAAATTAATATATTGCAAGTAAGGATTTAATTTCGACCTTTTCCTGCAACCACATGCTGAAGTTCCAGCATTTTTCTCCGCAAAATTCGCGGCAAAAGCAAACCAATGTGATTATTTCAAACTTATTTCTTACAAATTAAAAATATTTCGTAGTTATTTCCTACATAAATTCAGTCATGTGCAGCTAGAAAAATTTTATTTTAACCAAAGTGGGCAAATCTAGCATGCTGCATTCGCTACAATTTTCAACAACTATAAATACAAGGTATAAACCTTGTAACGGAGTGCTAGCTAGAGCTTATGAATTAAAATTTGTCTCCAACATTTCATGAAAAAAATAATGATAAAGAGGTAGTTCAAGAAGACACTAACTTTCCATAATTCAGCAGAACCCTCTGGTATTTGTCTTTTAAATATAACTCAACACCAGCAATGCTTTCAAATTTCTGGAGTAGTGCCAGAGCCCTAGCCGTCTGCAATGAATAAAATCCAATAAGAAAATCCATTTCGTAGACAAGTACAACGTCAAAAAAGGCTACCATAGTAAAATTTTCTCAGTCAGATCATTCAGATATGATTGAGAAACTTTTATATTATCAAACTTTTTTCTCGTTGTATTCATCTTTAAAATTCAACAGAAGCTGTACTTCCTTTCTTCGACCTCAATTAAATCAATTTTACACTCAATATAGCACACCTCATTACAATGAATGTATGCTAAACAGTAATTAACGTCATTTCGGGTACGATTTCGTTAATTAATGATCCATTAATTTGAGCACAGTGTTAACTTTTGTGCCCATAATTTGTGCGCACTTTTAAATATAAACGGAACCATGCACCTTTTTGTTACCTAAATATTTTCTCTCACAATAAACCCTACAGTTGCTGAGGTACATTCGTTACCTTAGATTTTACAACCAATTGGCTCATATTATAGGTTGCATGAAATGTAGAATGGTTTCCTAGTATTTTTCTGGTCAAAATGAGGAAGAAAAAATGATATTAATTGACGCCATATAGGCCATGTGACGCTACTTAATGTCAATTAAAATACACTGTTTCGTTGAATTATGCTAGATAATGTCACCAAATATGCAATTTTTGAAAAAATTACATTAATTAATGACCGGTTAATTTCAGCCCGGTCAGTTACTGTGTACCATACATTTAATGTCATAAGATAATACCAAAGACGTATTTGTGTGCACAGCATATGCAATAAATTGACTACAGAACATGCACTAAATTCTTACATATCAAAAACGTACCTAGCTATGTCACAAATAAAGAAAGCAAAGAACGAATAATGATAGCTACCGTCAAGGGTCTTTCAAACCACGAATCAACAAAACTTTGCAGTTGGTGCTTTAGGGAATCGATATTAACACGAAATTCTTCGTAATCTGTGTCAAACTATAAGGAAGAATTCATGAATCAAATTTTGATGAAAGATTACAGCTTAAAATTACAGTCATTATGTAGACAAAATTATCCAATACCAATGAAAAAATTGAAGCTAATAATATTATTAACAAAATTATACTGTTTTAAGAGAAGTACAACAATCACCACAAGGCAAGGATGGCGCCACCGGGGGCTTGGGGGCTTTATTTACTACTGTCGGCACCTTCACGACAATATCCATGACCCTTTCTTCGTTCTTTCAGCCATAATATTATTAACAAAATTATACTGTTTTAAGAGAAGTACAACAATCACCACAAGGCAAGGATGGCGCCACCGGGGGCTTGGGGGCTTTATGTACTACTGTCGGCACCTTCACGACAATATCCATGACCCTTTCTTCGTTCTTTCAGCCAATACAATAGGTTTTATCTGTCAAAATTTTTGACACCGCTCCCTGTCGAATCCTTGGCAGCACTAGCCCCCCAAGCATTTTTTCTCTGGCGCCACCATTGCCACAAGGCTTGGCACTCTTAAAGACGAGCAAAGAAATGACAAGAATAAAATCAAAGAAGAATGGGTGGCTGTGCAGAGGATGGAAGAAAAAGGCAACAGCCTCTCAGAAATTTTGCCGTGAATCATGCAAATCATGCAATCTTGGCTGCAAATCTCGAACATACCTCACTCTTTCGATGATCTAAGACATCGTAAGACTTCTTTTTCACGGTTGAAACAATGTTTTGATATTTCATTGAAATTGGCTCAATACCCTGAAGAAAACACATCAGCTTAAACAGCATAATATGGCACAATTTACTGTCTAATGGAGTGACTCTACTACACGTTTTTTCTTATAAGAAAAAAGATTATAAGAAAATGATGATCGCAACCAGCGTGAAACTCAGAGTTATTTGATTTTAATGGGATTCAAACAACACTTTTATTTTGGTTTTTAAGGTTTTATTCTGAAGTACATATATATATATATATATATATATATATATATATATATATATATATATATATATATATATATATATATATATATATATATATATATATATATATATATATATATATATATATAT
>WIPJ01000702.1:1130247-1145031 GCA_018155075.1 Cassiopea andromeda
TATATATATATATATATATACCTACAATTGCTCTTTGTCTAAGTACTCAAATAAGGACAATAAGAGAGCAACTGATAATAGAAGCATATTTGATTTCTTATTTGTAAATACACGCTTTTTTATAAGAAAAAAGGTTATAAGAAAATGAGATTCATATGGTCAAAATCTTAAGACAGTTTTAAGAAAATTACGAGGTTCAATTTCCAAAACTACGTGTTTTTATTGGCCAAAAATCGATATTTCGTCATTATTGCATTTAAAATATTAAAGATGGAATTCAAATTCGAGTATACACAATAAACAAAGAAAATGTAGTTCATTTTTGTCAGCTTAGTTCACTTAAAAGCTAAGACAAATTTAAGAAAATCCCAGGCTCAATTTCAGGAAAAGTTAAGAAAATTGAGGCTCATGCAAAAAGATGGTTTTCTTATAAAAAAAAACGTGTGTTTGAAAAATATAGATAAATTATAGAAGTAATATAAAGAAATATTTTAAATATAACAAACAGTGTCGTAATAACCCACCTCGATTCTGACGTCAGGTAGCTTTGAAAGATTATCAATCGTAGTCAACATGTCGTTCACTTTTTCAAGACGTTTACAAAAGGCATCAAACTTACCAAATATGTAATTCTCGCTAAAAGAAATAGAGCAAACAGATGAATAAAAAAGCAAAAAGTTAAGCATAGAATAATTGCATACAAAAAGAGTAATATACATTGCAAAAACTTAGAACAGAAAATTAGGTAGCAAAATGATACATGCATACTCAGTAGGAGTCTTAATTTCACTTTAAAATGACTAAATTTTATGTGGAGTTCGGTCTAATGTATCGCTTCCTATGTAGGACTAGTGAAAATTAGACGACCACACTCACCTGAATTCAAATTGTCTTTCATTCGGGCTCTCCTTCAATTTATTTTTAGTTTTGTGGAAACATCTTTGGTACTCTTCATTAAGTTTTATGCACTCATGCAAACGATCAGAGAGAACCACTCTAAGGCATAAAAAATACCTGTAATCTAAAAATGGCTAAAGAAAGATGACGAAGGACATCTATCCCTAAGTAATGATATGAACATAATTCTACTTCATTAAATTTCCATTTTCGCCATCTACTCAACTCTGCCGGCATCACAAACTTTCTCATACACAAAAAGTTAAGATAAGATTGTGAATCCTACAAACCTTTCAATGTCCCACAATTTTGAAGCACCTCTATTTATGTACGATTTGCAAGTCGTTATCATTTGATTGGTTATCTTAACAAATAATGACGTCATTCTCTCTGAGGTGTTGTAATACTGTGAAATGCTGTGTATCATTCGAATAGCATTCATTAAACTTGGAATGTGTTCGATCATTTCAGTCTACAAAAATAATAATCAACTTAGAACTTTAAGGGGAAGCTTAACAAGCAACTAAAACTCAGTTTAAAAAACTGTGGCTTTATTAAATTTTACAATCACAATATTCACGGAAAGGACACTGTCCTTTGAAAACCATTGCATGATCATAATATTTTCCATTGTACTCGTCACAGCCGTTTTTCTAACCATGAAATCCCAAAGCATAAATGTTAATAGGTCTAGATTACAACGCAGTTTCTTAACATACTCTAAAAAAGCTATGAAATTTGATGTATAGCGAGGACTAACAAGGACTCAAAACACTTAGTTAGCAAACTAATATCAAATTAAAATTCATATAGTAATCTCATCAAATTGATTTCTTCTATTGGTGATAAAAGTGCTTACCGGGGAGTGTTTAACTAGAGGTACAAAGAATTTATCCAATGTATACAAATATTTCACATTGTCTTTTGCTTCGTTTGCAGCATCTGTGATCCTACCATCCAGCTCTCTCCAATAACGAAGGCTCTTTGAACGAGCTGCATACAGAATGCCAATGGCTGATTTGCAATGTGGGCTCTTCAATTGATCCAACAAACTTTAGAGGGCAATTTATGTTATTAGGAATATATCAACAGAGTAACATACTTGATAACTATTTCATGTGAATGCTAATTACTCAATGCTAAGGAGAAATGGTTTCAAGCAAATTTCTCACTTCCAGTGGGATAATGTTGTAGTAATACAAATTGCTCTTAGAATAAGATGATGCTAAATAAAGAATGAAATAATAAATTCAATAATGAACATTGGAAAATGAAACTGTAAACAATCAAAGGGAACCTGTTGAATTTTGCCATTCTCTTTCTCCAATGATCAAGCTCAGCACTTGGACCAATATCGTCAGCTTCCTTTCTCATCTACATAAGAAACGAGCTTTAAAACTACACAAATCCTCTGGTTAAAATGTAGCCAGAAAGCTATACAATATCTTGGCTATAGCTATCTTATTCACAGAAAGCTAGCCTCCTGTATCATAAACATGATCTCTAAAGATATATCTCTTTGCAAAGTGACTATTAGTTTAGTTTGAAGTGAATGCAATAGATTGTATCGGAAACACGTATCGCAGATTCTTGAAATGGCTTCTGCATTTGAAGCAGAAGTAGGTGATATGGAAACTGAATCAGGACTAGTAACAGGAGAGGTAGAAATGGAAGAGTTTATTTTTGTTGAGATGAGAAAACTGCAGGAATTGGTGGTTTACATGTAAACGGAAACTGTACAAATTAATTGTAGGAACATACTTGTTCACTCTCAGCTAAAACCTGTTCGATTTGTTTTGTCCATACAGCAACAAGACCTTCAATTTGTTCCAACAAATCCGAATTATTTCCTGCATAAAAAGGCATTAATATTAAAGCACAAAACAAACCCATATGCCAAAAAAATAAAACACAAAATCTGCTGGTAATATTTCCAGTTTTTTATTTGAAATATAAAGGAAATATTTATTCCGATTCACCTATAAAGAGTAACTCACCGGCTTGCACATATTCTGATGGAGTTCTCATACCTCCAAGGGTTCTTTCAAGGTCACCAGCATCAAGTAGAACCCTGGAATGTTAAAGCTGATTTGTTAGCTCACACTGAATATCTGAATAAATGTTAGCTTATACTGAGATTTACAAAGATTAATGCAACGACGTGAAATGGACCAATGCCTTTTTCTGAAAATTTCTCGCGAACAAAAAATACCTTCAATTAAAGACGAGAATAATTTCTAAGACTAACGATTCCTTGAAATTAGAGAGAAAAAAGATGCTCAGTATCTTTGGTGCAAATCAGATCTTACAAGAACCTTCAATTACTATGGAAGCATAGTGTTACAAGTGAAAGATAAAACATACAATATGGAGGAACAGAAAGTCTCCATCAAAAAGATATTTTACAACAATACTATTTGTTTAGATTCAAATATGGTAATTCAATAACCTTCCAGCCATATTCTCTCTTGCTGTCGACAAAATGCCAACAAACTTTCCCAATGTTTCTACAAACTCTGCATTTGCAGATTTTGAATGCTCTTTGAGTCTACCCCAATCCTACAACATAAATCACCAAAAATCACACAAGCTCTAAATTACAGAACTAATGCTATGAAAATCATTGCGCTATTTAAATACTCAAATTTCCTGACAGTTCCAATAAACTTGCTTTTTTGCCTCTATCACTTCCTTCAAACTCTAATTCTTGCGCTAAACGTGTAAAATACTTATCCTTTTTGGATTGAAGTGAATTGGCGCCATTCCCAAAGAATTAAAGTAAATCCTCGAATAACCCCCCTAGAATAAGCCCCCCTTCATAAGAAACTCATTTTTCCAATTAAGTGTCCCCTTCGAGCAAGCCCCTATGGGGGCTTATTTGAGGGAAGCATAGTTGAATAATAATAGTTATATAGTATTACTTCTCTTTACTGGAGACAAAAAAGCAGAAGGAAATATGGCTTACGTGATGATAATGAAAAAGATCATTATTTGACTATTAGGCTTGAAAAATAGCCTTTCCGATTTTTTAGCTTAGTTGATTGATAAAATTATGTCATTTTTTCTGTCAACCTTGGAGGAAAATGCCAAACTTTGAATTAAACCCCCTCGAATAAGCCCTCCCCTCGAATAAACCCCCAACCAAAAATTAATTTTTGCAAATAAGCTCCCGGGGGTTTATTCACTGATGTAAGGTAGATCTGTGATAGATGTGTTCTTACCTCACAAGCATCCAAGGATGGAACAAAAACATGCTGAAAAACTGATTCTAATCCTTCCAGTAGCTTGCCTTTTGAACAATCCATCATCATAAAATTCACATCCTACATTCAGAAAACACTTTATTATAGCGAATTGCTTTCACAACCTAAAATAATAGGGACTTGCTAAATTTACACACATTGATTAAGGTCAACCTATACTGAATTTTCGGTTCATCTTTCTGACAATTCAGTGGCATTTCGAACGCTGCGAAAAACGAGGTACGTAACTCAAAAAAATATTGTGATGCTTTCTAGATTCGGAAAAGAAGATTCGGTGCACTTTAAAATTGGTTCAGAGGTAGATTCAACTTCTATTGACATAGTATACCATGTCCTGAGCTTTGTTTTCCAAACTTAGAAAAGTTATTGCCACGGTTGGTATGCCACCAAAGTGTCAGAAGCACGAACCGAATACTGTAACGGACGTTGACTGACATAACTGTATGCCAATTTAGCAAGTTCCAAAATACTACACATAAGCAAATAAACTATTTATCTGCACATCAGAGCAGTGGAGGCTTCTCAAGGAAATTCAGGTGAAGCAAAGGGGCTGAAAATGCTGTGTGTACTCGACAAATACTTAGGAATATTTGCCGAATATACGTTTTTTTTATGAGAAAGGGTTACAAAAAAATCGAGGCTCAAGCAAAAAAGTGATTTTCTTAATAACAGGTCGTGTATTTGGCCTTTGGCTTTACTACCTTCGCCGAGACTTTGCCGACTCGATGGCACTTAGGGGGCACTTTGCTTCCTTGCCCCCCGCAAATAACTGCTACTGCATCAGAGTACAATGATATCAGACAACAATTCCAGTTAAAAGTCTACCAGTTAATCGGGGATAAAAACTTTTAAAAGTTCTCACGGTGTCGTTAACTAAGTACGAGAAACTTGCTCCTAACTCAGGCATCTTTGGGCTAATATGCCTAGTCCAAGAAATATTGTTTGTAAGGGGGGGGGAAGCTCAACGCCTAGTCCAAGAAACGACGCTTGTGAAGGGGAGAAACTCAACAAAAGAATAAAATTCTGAACAGTTTGGCTTTATCCTTTAATGCTATGGATCATAGTTATTTCCAAATCTCTGGATACGATGACTAAAGTTAAAGTACGAGCTTACACTCGTACCTACTCGTACATCGAAATTTTGAACTCCGCATCACCTTTCTTGGCATTATAGCTCAGCCACTTGGAGAGTGACAGTTGCTGCATTCCTATATCATGTGTTCTACATGACACTACAATCATAGTATTATTCAAAGTATTTTTCTCGCATTACCAAATAAGGCTAGATACAGTTATACCCCTGGCAATAAAGACAAATGATATCAGCATTACACAGCAGTTCACTTACTTGTGCAACAGTCTGGGGAGTAATAGGCTTGGAATTTGATCCTCGAACAAACATGTAGCATGTGCCAGTTAGAGGCTGGATAACAAGGAGCAAATTTAGCAGCTTCTAAATTGCTTATTAAAGTGAGAAATACACAAGACAAGACAAAGGAAAAATGATCAAAATATTCAATGGAAGAGCTCAACAGTAAACTCATTAATATGTTGAATAAAACAAAAGCACAGAAAGTATGATACATGACCAGGGGTTTTAATTGCTATAAATCTGAGGTGTATTTGCATCTAGTAGCATAGAGATCAGGGGCGGATCTGCGGGATCAGCCATGGCCCCCTGAAACAGCAGTACTTCTTATAGCAAACAATAGTGTCAAGAAACTTCTCACATGAAAAAGACAATAAAGCTCCCCCACTTAAACAGTCTGGATCTGGATCTGCCCCTGATAGTGATCTGTAATTTCAAACAGAACTTCCATACTAAGAGACGCCATCAAAAATGTAATGCCTACTGTCACTTACTTCATTTGAACCAGAACCAATGATCAGCTTTTTAGGCATTACTTGAAGTTGAGGTGCTAGATCCCCTCTGTGAAACTGGAATATTTTTTGGCAATTTAGCATTGAAATGCCAATTATAAAACTTTAAAAAGATGTGCATAAGCAATTATTTTAGGGAAGAGTTATATTCAAAAAAGTGCAAATGGCTTACTTTATACTTTCCATAAAGAAATTTCTGCAGTTCAATGTTCATAATTGATACTTACAATAGTCTTTCTATATTATTCTAATTTATGAAGATTTGCTCTTTCAAAATCTAACATTCAACTAAATTGTTAAGACAGCTTATACATAATTAAAATATGTCACTTACATTTGCCACTTCTTGGTAATAAAATGTAAGACTTCTATTTCCATTGGCTTCAAAAAAGCTTGTAAGAGAATCATACTAGAAAGTAAGAAAGGTATCTTTTTAAAGCATGATGTATCAAAAGAATAATTCTATAAAAAATAATGAATCAGGTACATCAAAACAGAAACTAGCAAAATTTAAAAAGTATGACAGCAATCACTTACATTTTCATCACCAAGAATAAACTCTTCTACAGCTGATTGCTCAAGGGGTACTGCATCTGCCAACTGCAAAACAACAGTGCAGTGCATTAAGGAAAGCTATCCATAAAGTCTACCATGCATACATTGCAAGTAGTCCCTATCCAAGCTCCCTTTACATAAAACAAGAAACTTTATAAGCAAGGTTCACTGTTACAACCTATAGGAAGCAATTGTTCTATCTCTCAATAAAATTGTAAAATATGGCTCACTCCAACAAGAATTAATTGTGATATGAAGTAGAACTATGTAAAACAAAATCTGACATTGCCACTTATTTCAATGCTATTTTTAAACTGTTGTAGGAAAGCTTGGAAAAAACATATGAGGCAAGAACACTAAAAAGGATTCATTGTTGACAAATGTCACTGGCAGTGCTTTATCCATAGCAAGGTGGTTTACTAATATTGATACATACTCTTGACAAGACATATATGTGCCTTCCATCCATCTAGAATAACAATAAGACAAAATAATATGCTATAGTACAGAACAATTAAAAACAGAAATGCAATGGAAGCAAGGAACTTTTAGGCCAAACAAAATCATTTTTAAGACTCAAGGACTAAATGCAATTCAAAACAGCTTATTGAAGAACTATTCTTAGCTTGAAATTCTGCCAAGATGACATTTACAAAATAAACATTTCTAAAAAGCTTTTTTCTTTGTCAGCAATACCTCAAGCACAGCAACTGCCTACCTAAACTGAAAGAATTTATCTAATACAGAAAAATCATAAGAAAGCATGTTATGATAGATGACAAAAAGACTATCCAAACTATTCTGAGACCAGAGACCACAATAACAATAGCAAACACATATCCTTTCAAACAAAATCACTATTTTACGCAGTATAGGATATTGTGAAAGTAGAATGCTTTCTATCACAATTGAGTACTTCTTTTAATAAAAAGCTTGAAACAAAATAAGATTATTGTATGCTATTGTTTTCTACCTTTCTCTTCCGATAATAATGGCAGCAATCACAACCAGACAATTTAATCAAAAATACCAAGTCAGCTCTTTCTTAGCAGAAATGTGCAGATAGTTTATAAGAAATCTTTTTACCAACAACATCACTTACAGTTGTTCTTCTTTCAGTTTTTAGTGTCTTGATTTGCTTGATCATGTCTTTAGTTGCCTCCATGGCAATGGTGATCTTGCGACCACCCTGCTAAAACAAACCAATTTTTGGGCATGGAGAAAAGTTGGATAATCTGTGTTATAGCAGAAATCAAAACTTGTCAAGCTATCATAGCTCCTCGTACACCTATACTATTGTACCCCTTAAACTTCCATTGAATGACATACAAACATGAGGGAAATCTTGTATAAACTCAACAGAATTTAAGATGTAGATTCTTCCCATGAAAAGAAAAACTATGAAATTTCTCTATCAATTTGATGCTTTCTGTAAGACATTGTGACAATGCATTCAAAATGGAAAAGTAAATTTCAAACCTGACCCAACCACTGGATCCATCATATACCTAAATAATATCTTAGTATATGTAATAATTTTCAACTTGAAAATTCTAAAAATTAGTAATACTTAATGATAATCATGTTCTCATGATTGTCTACTATGAAAAAAACTATTTATTTATATGCTAATAATACATGAACAAAGCTAGCATACCTGCCCCTGCGTTGTTGAGTATGGAGTTTTCACTATCTGCTTTGGTTTGGTTTTCACCTTTTTACTCTCATCTGAAACACACAACTTTTACATGACAGAACAACTCTATCAAAAGTACTTTAATGAGCTGAAGCTGGAAAAAGCTTCAAATTACTAATCTATAACAACCGAGCATCATCAAATAAAACATAGAGTAGCTGCCTTGTAGTCAATAATAGACTGACATTAGATTTACAAGATTAGAAAGTGTGTGCTCATGCAAGCATAGTAATTTTCAAGTGAGATAGAAGTCTGCTCATGCATTATGGATAAATAGGATTTTTGTGTAACAGAACTTTATAGAGAAAACCAGCTAGAGGATAAAGAAACAGTTGAAAATTAATACACTTGGGGAGCTGCTTTTAAATCCTCATAAATTATGTAATAAGGGTAAAATTCATCAATCTTAAAACCTAAAAAATTCATGGTATGCCGAGAGCGCACATTCATCACCTCAACATTGCAGTAGAGTCAATTTAGCGATCCTTTTTGCACAGTAAAAGAGCGGAAGAACAAGAAAAAGTAACGTTTCCAAAACCTACCATCATTATTTTCTTTTTGAAAACAGAGACCGTCTAGCGCAAGAATAGAGAAGTAAAGATTTGATGGTGATTATTTTATAGCTATGTTACTGTTTCGCCAATTGTTTCCTTTTGAAACCCTTCCAATTTGTGACAGCAGAAGTTTGCAAAATAGTTATCGTTGACTAATTGGCAATTGACAGAAAAAATAAATATTTTTAACAGTGACTGTAAAATTCTCTGTGTGAACCTATTACTTTAGGAAATAGTCTCCTGATGGGAATGATTTCCAGAAGTGCTTCCTCTCGCAACATCCTTAATCTAGCTAATAAGGGTTGCTATCGACTGTTCATCTCCTTATCTTCGCTCCTTATCTTAGTAAGTTAGGTTGCTTACCATTATTTGCATTTTCATCAGCATTTGCAGAATTTTCAGACTTCCCATCCATTTTTTGGAAATACTAGTTGAGCCGATAAGTAATCTTTATCAAAATAAATAGCGTCAATGTTTACATTTACTTCAATTCGTGGAATCTCTGCTACCCGCCATTATAAGAGATCAAACACCAACAACTATAATCCCTAGAAACACAAAGTACAGATATGATGTAGCTCACCACAATGCGCTCAACCAGTAAGCTACTGATAGCTAAGGTTGGTAAGCGACAATGCTACTTCTTAATATCTCCGTGACAACTTGGTTTACCGTCAACACATTCTGAATCAATCACGCAGGAACTGTCCTGGAGGGGCAAAACCCACCTGTACCGTCACCTTTGGGAGGTTTAGCTGTCGACTTTGATGTTATTTGCATTGCTGGAATATCAAAATATTTTCTTTCCCCGGAATGCCTTTCGAACTGCTTCACTGGTGGGACCATATTCTTGGAGCTGGCATTTGTTCATTTGCCTCCACCCCCTCCTGTAATGCATTTCATGTAGCTCACGCTGGATATTTCTAGCGCAAATTATTCCTTTTCCTTGGCGTACTGGCGTGAGAAAACTTTGTTCTTGGTGTAGTGAACAGGCATTGGACAGAAGAAAGGAGAGGTCGGCAGAGATTTATATTCTTAACAGACTTCGAAGAAGCAGGGTTATGGATTGAACGGCTTTTATAAGAAATCTAGCTCAAGGCCTAGTACTAACAGATTCTTAATTTTTGGCCACATTTTAATTCTAAAACTGCCTTAACAGTCTCTTAATTTAGCGAATTAAATTGCTGTGAAAGCGTACGCAGAAGATAAATGTAGAAGACTGTTTGCCCTATAAACGCTTTTCTTTTATAAGGAACCCACCTCAATCCTTAATAGTTCTTTAATGTTTACTACACATCAAGTGTCATAAAAATAGTACAGAAACAGGAAAAATATATAATTTTGAATTTTGCCTTTACTTGTGGCTAGAACTGAGGAGCAAAAACACAAAGAAGGTAGGAACAAAGTTTTCAAATTCAATAGTGAAATGTTAATCAATGAATATCATGTCTATTCCATTAATGTCATCCAGTATAATATAGTCTTCGCTTAAATCTTCATATAGAACTCGATATTCAGCTAGCTTGGTGTTGTACCACATTATTTCACCTGTATGGCAATCTTTTTTAGTTCTTGATGCTTGCAGTTATAAAAGTCTTTCAAATCGAAAAGCTCCTTAGGGATTTCGTTTTTAGTGGTATAACTTCTTTAAATATTTCGGCCTTCTACATGCAGGTTCCTTATAAATCAGTTCCTTATAAAAAAAGCGTGTAACAAACAAACTGCGTCAGTACGAGTTGAATTCTAAAGCATTGTCATATTCACATTGTTTTGACACACCTTTGCGTTGAACCAGGTAGCGACTTTCATGTGCTATTGTCTAAAGTTTCTTAGCTTTCTCCTTGTAGTTTTAAAAGTTTTTTAAATTTTTGGTTGTCTAGTACTAGGTTGTTTATATAGTGGGTTCTTATAAAAAAACCTGCAGTTGTATTCCCTCCGCGTATGATCACATAATGTAGATATTTCGCAAAAAGGTATAGGGGGCGTTACATCAGCAACTTTTGTGAAGACAAGCCCCCAGAACGCCTGTTGCCTCTTGCTGTTCTCAAGTGTCCAGCCAATGTATCATGATCATTTTCTTAAAAGTAGCCCCTCGTCTTTCCCTTTCCCAAAAGTTAGCGGCAGGGACATAACTTAAGGGGGTGTCAGAGGTTTTGCCCTGCCAAAAATGTCCTGTGATATTTTTTGTTTTTCAGTAACAGTAGTTGATCAAGTGGTCCTGGATCCAGCACTTTGCCCTGCAAAAATACGCTGTACTGCTGTTTTTGACCTGCGATATGGCAAATTTTCAAGTTTGGGAGTGATTCACCCTCATAACCCCTCCTTATGCTTCATCCCTGGTTGGTGGGTTCTTCGAATTTTTTGTTTTACATGGGACACACCTAGGAACCTCCCCTTAACGTAAAGATCGTGTTATGAAATCCATCCACAGGCCACCAAATAAAAATTGGAGGGGCTGTGAAGCCAGTAAAATTGCTATCGTTAGAACATTTGCATTTTCGACGTCACTAGTCCCTAGTGGCGCCGTGCTTTATTCATAGCTATTGCTGCTTGGAGAAATGTACCAGCCACCCCATTGAACCTCTCAGCTCTCAGCAAGAGCTGGGTTTCTTAGCAACAAATAAATATGAAAACGAGGTAGTAATTTAGAACAGATTGCAGATTGTGAAACAACAAGTCGATTGGATCGAAGAAGATATTTCCAACTTAATTTTGCTTTCAACTTAGGCCTACAACCTATCCAACAGGTAGTTGTTTCCACCATTTTTACTTGTAGAAGAAGAAATTCGTCTTCAATCTTGAAGGAAGCCCTATGCATTGATAGAGTCAGTCCTTATCAGCAGCGGGTTCAAATTGACTTGTGAATATTTGGCATATATTTGAAGCATATCAAATTTGAGAAAATGGGTTTTCTCGATAAGCTCTCATCGTTTTTTGGAGTGAAGAAAAAGGAGGCCAGCATTCTTTGTCTAGGACTCGATAATAGTGGCAAAACAACAATAATTAATAAGTTGAAGCCGGAGAAGTCACAATCATCAGATATTGTGCCAACAATTGGATTTACTGTGGAAAAAGTCTCAATGACTGGGTAACTTTCAATATTTTTCGAGCCTTGCGCCAGTATTGTCTTTTTCAGTGCTAAATTTTCTTTGATTGAATGCTTTTTTGTGTATTTTTTATGCTTATGATGGCAGCTTTTGCTTGTGGAATGGAAGTAGCTGCAGTCATTAGCTTACTATGTTCAGAGTCAAGTTGAAAAAGGAAGAAGTGCATTGTAAAGTCTGGTCGCTGCACTCAGGGACGTAGGAAGCTTTCAAAAAGTGGGGAGCACATGCATTGCGGTGCACTCTCACAAGCAAAATGGCAGCTATATAAGCATAGCATGAAATTTTTTTTGTGAAATCTAGGAGAATGTGCCCCCTGGCTCCTTGTCCGTGACTGCACTTTATTCATTTCCTTCATTGTAGGCTGAATTTCACCATATTTGACATGTCTGGCCAAGGAAGATACAGAAATTTATGGGAACATTATTATACGTATGGATGACATATTTAATTTTCACTACATGTATGCTCCTTACTTAAAATTTTCTTATCTCATTCATATGGAGATCTTCCAGTTCTACTGCCTACCCCAACTTAAGATAGGCCATTTCTATAGTTTATTACTCTTACCAGTATTCCAGTAATGTTTGCAGTTACACTATACATTTTTATCTTTTTCATCAACCCTTTCTCAGGGATGCTCAAGCTGTCATATTTGTGATTGACAGCAGTGATAAGCTGAGGATGGTTGTAGCTAAAGAGGAACTTGATGAACTCATGAAGCACCCAGGTTTGTGGAACAGTTATTAGCATTGCGACTTTAACCAGATACCAAAACCCCTTTTCATTCATTGAAAGATACTATCAGCACTTCTCTGAAAGTCTGAAGCAAATGTTGCCCTATTCTATGTTGAGCCTGTAAGTATATCCAAGGTCATTTTTCAACTGTATTAGTATCTTAACTGCTATTTGCCATGCTTACCATTCAAATTGCCATGTGTTGAATCAAATTTAGATGGAATTTGACTTTCTATTATTTTATTAGTAGACCTTGAGCTATTGCATGCTCACTTTTCTTTGATTTTCTTCATGTTTCAGATATAAAAACAAAGAAAATTCCAATTCTTTTTTTTGCAAATAAAATGGATCTAAGAGACTCACTATCATCTGTAAAAGTAAGAAAGTGTGATTTTTTGTTCTCAATTCACCCTATCTGTTAAAGCTTTTCTTTCCTCTCATTTTACAAACATGTATACTAGAAGATTTCTCAAAATTATAGCTATAACTATTCATTTCTTTATTTCTTATTGTCTTATATTTTGGTCTCCATTTCCTTACTACATATTGCTCAACTTGCTTTCTTATACCTCCATTTTTCAATAGAGAAACTTTTATTTTACCCCTTTCTTTTCTCTTTTTAGGTCTCTGGTATTTTAAAATTGGATGCAATAAGGGACAAGCCCTGGCATATTTGGTGAGAGTTTATTTTTTTGTATGGAGCTTTACTCATTCAGTGAAAGACCCTATAGAAATCAGAAACATAGCATTGCAAATACACTTTAGAAATCAGAAAATAGCAGTGTTTGCAAGATATTTAAGCTTGTTAAAATTCATGTGATTTTGGTAATTTATCTGTGACATTAATGCATGATGTGCTGCTTCCTAGTGCAAGCAATGCATTGACTGGAGAAGGATTACATGAAGGTGTTGAATGGCTTACAGGTAATTTCTGTCTTTATCAGATGAGATTACCACAACAGTCTGAACCTTTTTCTGTCTGCATCTAAGTGCCACTACTGTAGTTATTTAAGACCGGTTGTCAACAGTTTTAACCTCTACTGCTTTAGTATTTGTTTTGTTTTATAGATTTCTTCTCTTATTGTCATAAGGATGTTGATGTTTGAAATGATTGCTGGTGTCTTCTGTAATTACAAGTAGCTAGTACAGTAGATAGATATGTCAACACTAAGGAATCACACTTTCTTTTTAGATCAAATATCATATAGCCCAACATTACTAAAGTCAATTGAAATTCCAAGTAGGGAGTACTCATGTTCAAAACAAGGTATTATAATACCAGATCCAAAAATCTGCACCCCAGCCTAAGTATTGTATTCTGAAAACTGTGGAATGCTACAGATTAATGAATTCATGAAGCAGTTACCACCAGTAGCTGTTTTTTTGGTTAATGCAAGAGTTGTTCCATGCAGCTACATATTTCCATATATGTGTGGATCCCTCTATTATCACATTTATTGAGGAAATCACATAGTATTTTCTTTCAGTATTAATTTTCTTTTGTGAATTAAAAGAATTTTATTTGTAATTACATGACACATGAGCTGTAGCTGTCAGCTTTCAAAACTAAAATCTGTCTTGGTTTTTTAGATCAAATTCAACAACACAAACCATAATGGAATATTGCAGTTTTCAAACAGATTTCTATGGCAGTGAACGATAACTGTTGAATCTATTTGCAATGGTACTGATTCTCATTTCTTAGATCACATATGTACTGCTTGAAAGTATAGCAAAGATACCAATTCAGTTTATGAGGTAGCATATCAGTGTAGAATGGATGTAAATATTCAGAGGGTATTTCACACACTTATGGTCTAATTGATAGCAAAATTTGCATATCCATTGCATTCTCATTTTAGTACTTGTTAGAAATTGGCGCTTTGCATGTTTGCAGGCTAACTGTTCATCTTGGTTTTTGACTACTACTTGCATTGAACAGATGCACTGTGAGAGATAGTGTTCTTCTATTAATGTAGCTTACCATGACATTATTAAATAACCAACCAATGGTGTTCTCATAATGTTACATTTCCACCCATCTGCCTATATATATATATATATATATATATATATATATATATATATATATATAT
>WIPJ01000702.1:1145219-1157462 GCA_018155075.1 Cassiopea andromeda
ATATATATATATATATATATATATATATATATATATATATATATATATATACATATGTATGTATGTATGATGTACATCATGTATATAGTTATATAAGATCAGGCTACCTCTTTACAAAAGTATCAAATTTAGAATATCCCCAACTATGCTGTTTTTACCTGGTGCTTTCTTCTTCAAAATTAGCAGTTATATTTCATACATATGTATTTCCATTCATAATGACCAAACATATTGCTTGAGATTGTTCTTTATATGATACATGTATCATACAAGAAGCAGAAGAGTGTTATCAAGGTGTATCCCTTTTGCTGGGTGTTGAAATTGTGTGCTAAGCTTGGTGGGGTTTGGCATTCCAGCCATTTGCATTGGAATATATTACTTTAGAATCAGATGTATTCCTAAGCTGTATTTACCAAAAAATGGTATGCATGTTCAGAAGTAAAGGGAACCATTAACTACCCTTTAAAATTCTATAGTACCAGCTTATGAGCTTATAATATAAGCTTATATATAAGTTATATATAAACTCTGATTGTTACATCAGCCTTAGGTCTACTCACTAGTAGTAGGAAATATAATTACAAATTTAGCAAACACATTTTTGCCAAGTACTATAAATTTTACTTCTGTCATTAACTTTATGTAAGATCAAGTCACTCTTTGTAGAAACTTTCTGTGTGTAGAAAATAGTTTGAATGAATGAATGAACTATAGTTGAAGAGCTCATATGTTTTTGTACTTCTTGAAATTCTTGAGAATTCCATTTGGAGCAATACAAATTATTTAACTGTGAGAGAAGAGTAGAATGCTCACTACCTGAGAGCAATGCATGTACATGTCTTTTTTATAAAGAAATCATTATTTTGCCTGAGCCTCAATTTTCTTAATATTTCCCGAAATTGAGCCTGAGATTTTCTTCAATTTTTCTTAACTTTTACTGAAATAAACTGGCTGAAATGATTCACACTTTCATTATTGATATTTTACACTTGAATTTGAATTCCATCTTTAACATTTTGAATGCAATAAAGACAAAATACCGATTTTTGGCCTATACACACACTTAATGTTGGAAATTGAGCCTCGTGATTTTCTTACGATTTTCTTAAGATTTTGACGGTTTGAGCCTCATTTTCTTATAAACTTTTTTCTTATAAAAAAAACGTGTATTCAGTCTCAGATTGACCTTTAATGTAAGTAAAAATTTTCTTGTAAAAACAAGTTTTTAAGGTTTGTTGTTAGAAAGAAAATGTATTAACAATACAGGCTGCCACGCAATATTGCTTCCTACATTTTATCCATCTTATGAGATTTGCAAAATTTGTTGTTTTCCTGTGGGCCTGTGCATGTATGGATTTGCTCTGTCAACTTATTACGCAATGTAGTGATATATTCTTCATTTTTGTGAGTGCTAATGGTAGCCTTAAGTTCCTCCCCGCAGAAAAGTTAAATTTCCCCCTAGGGAGACTGCTCCCAGGTTGTGAAACTACGATACAGGGAAAGAGCAGAATGTCTTCGAGGCAAATCGAGCCTCCTTTTGGTTTTGTAGTTTCCAGGTGTAAATCAGAACAAAAACAAATATGGCTGATTAAACGTTATGTACTCCAGTAAGTCTCTTAAATTGTACTTCAGCTAAGGTATGTTTACTTCTACACAATTTTTATCGGAGTAATTGTTGGTGTATTATATTTCTACTGCTGCTTAGGCAATATTGCTACTTCTACAGCTGCTAAGGCGACCTGGCCTACTTTTTCTGAACATTAAGTCATTTAAATAGAGTATGTCATCAGACTTGCCATTATAAAGCATTGGAAGGCTTTCTGTGATATTTCATATTTATTTGATATTTGTATTTATTTAATTACTGGGAGGTTAGCGCTTCAGTATTGTGATACATCACCTAGGTGTAAGTAGAATTATACGATATGTAAAAAGAAAATGATCTGAAGGTAACTTCAAATCGTTTTTCCTTATAGCCGTAGCAAAAAAATACGTTTTCATATTTTGTTCCTTCTTTTCTGCAGATGACTAATCAATGGTATAGTCCTGCTAAAGTTTATGGCCAATTGTACAAAGAGGAAAAGGGGAATGGAATACCAGAACCAATCACTGCTAGTGATTCAAAACCATCTAGTAAAGTTAGCATAACTGAAAGTGGTGAGGCAGTTTTGGTCCCAGATATTGCTAGAATATCCATCTCTTATAAAAGTGTCAAGGTTTGTATGCCACGCATGATGGATGTGAAAAAATGCTTCTCATTTGATAGGAGCTATAACCTTATTGCCAGAAATTTTTGCTGTTATCCAAGCTCTTAGAACATCTGTTTAATACTTTTTTGTATACATGACCAAAAGAATGTTCATTATGTAGTTCTGTGGAATGTTATCTACCAATTGACAGACAGAAAGTAAATGATTTTTTTGAAAGCCTCAGGCCTATCTTAAATACATGCCACTATACTATACTGCACTTTGTGTCTCTTTATGATGCCTATAGTAATTAGAATTTTCTGTTATATTATAGTGGTTCTATCATAGTAAAAAACATCTAAACAAGAGAGAAATGATATTTGCTCCTAACAATACATGTTGTTGACCACTTTTAGGATACAGTTGATGCTGCAAAGCAAAGTGTGCAAAGAAGGGTAGACTATATGCTGCAAGCATTAAGGAACAATGGAGTCAAGGAGACACAATACACCATGCACAAATATTTGGAGCGTTGTGGTGATCAATTTCAAATGCTTGTTGAAATAAATGTTGATTTTCATGACTTTCAAGTTTGCCAAACCCTGTGTAACTTCCTTATTGAAAAGCTGGATGAGAATGTCATCATATCAAGGCCAATTTTTTACCACACTCCTGGAAAGCTGGATGCAGCAAGGTACTGGAACAATTATCGGCCTTGTTTCTCCTTGGCATATGCTTTACTATGTTGATGTGTGAAAAACTAATATGGACCATTCTTTCTCTGAAACACAAACATTATATAGCTAGCAAATAATTCAAAGCCATAATTCTTGCATAGTATTTATTTTTTCTATCTACTGCTGCCACTTTCACAACCTGCTCTTCTATACTTAGCCAATCTGAAGGATGTGCTGGGATGCCAGAGCATATTTTTGAGTGAGGGGGCTGGGGATGAGTGGCAAGCTCATATTGGGTGTGGCAGAGGGGTCAGGGGTGGAGCCCCTTAAAATCTTTACAAGTGTACTCTTAGATTGCATGAAAAGCCCTCTTTTGCGTATCAAGTTACATCTTATTTTAGATAGGATAGGCTTTCAATTGCATGACATCGTACTGTTGTCACCTTGGTAGTGTTGGGCCCCCCAAAATTTTGCTTCTGGCACTACCTGTTATCAACATCAGATAAAAAATCTTCAGTTTTCAGCACTTTAAAGAAGATTCTTACGGAATCATGGCACAAGGTGTCGTAAAGCATCGATTAGGAACCTTATTCCCTGCCCGTTTCAAACCACATCATGAATTTATGACCCTTATGCCGTCACAACCTCATATAATAATGTTGACATGGATGTGTTTATTGGTATTGTCATAGTTAGTAATAACTATGATCAATCTATCGCTCTTAGCAACAGAAAAATTCTCATTTTTTTATATTCTTCAAGACGACTTGCATGTGTCAATGCTGTAAAGAATGCTCGCTCAAAAGCTGATGCAATAGCGCAGTTTGTTAATCAAAGACTTGGCTCCGCAATTGAGATCAAAGAAGAGAACATCACTGAGGTTACAGGAGAATCAGGACATCATGAGGGTGCAAATGAATTTAGCATTAGAGCAAGAATAGCTGCATCTACAGTAACAATTAATGTTAGGATATCTGCAACATTTGAGCTCGAACCTAAGCAGAAGAAGAAGCATCGCTAGCTCTTTATGCAACATTGGAAATAGCTGTTTGAATTTCTATTGTAGATACTAGTCATATAACTGTGAATATCACCGTGTCTTTGTCCTGCAAGAGTTTTTTTAGAAACTATTTATTGTTTGAGTAGAACTTTCTTTTTCCAATACCAGTCGAGTTCTATCGGATTGTCTACATATATGAGTATCAGTATGAGTGACAATGGAGGCTGAAGCTCCCGAATGATATTATAGTCCTTACTGGCAGACAAGTTATTATGCTGTCGTCGTAGCTTTAAACTTTTTCATGCGCTTTTATTGTGTCTACGGTGTATTGACAGAAAGTTTACAACTAGCATACACTCATTTTCAGAGAGAGCCGCTTGACAAGGGAAATGTTCGTAGGAGGCCATAACACTTTAGGAATTTGTACTGCTGGAGGCAAAGTTATTGACACTTGACAGTTTTGAATAATTTTATCATTGTAAGCGATCGAAAATTAGACAGATATAGACGAAGTTGGCATAATTATTCTAGATTGGAATTATACTTTTACATTTTAAAAATGTTTTTCTTTTATTCTTTGCGCTTTACCTTGTTTTCTAGTTGCATGTTATCAGCATGATTCCGAGTATTGTCGCATTTCTTGCTTCTAAACTGCACTCCCCTTATGCAAATACAACACTCACCTACCTCACGAAAATGCTCTGCTATATGACTGCAATACCCTCATGAAAGTATCCATACAATGCGGAAGTTAGTTGTGAATTCGTTATGAGAAAAAATTGCTTGCAAAATTCAAAAGTAAATTTTAGAGAATTTTATCTCTTTGAAATTGTTTATTGTCTCTAAACATTTCACAACTCGTCTTCAGTCATACGATCTATTGATTGTAATTGTGGAAATAAAATGCTATGAGGATCTTTAGTCAAGACAGTAAGGATCAAAATTGAACGAACTGATGTCTTGAACAAGGCTGCTTTCAAAATGTACGTATACCGTATGTAGCAAATAAAATAGTCTCACAGAAATCAAAAGCGTTTTGATGAAGGCTTTTGTGGTCCTGGCACGAAATAGTATGATTCGTGTGGATTCCTTCCAAGTTCTCTTAGCCAAGTTCAAGGGCCGATCTCTGCTGCAATAGAAAAAACTTTACATGATAGCATGGGTATATGAGGAGCTCAAATGAAGGGGGCCCTCAGTGGTGTAGATGTAAGTTGATAGCTAGGGGGCTCTCCCAGAGCATGCAATTTTATAAGAAACCTAGAAGCTTACCTACCTATTTATATAAAAAACTGAGAATATTGTCCAGTAAATAAGGTATTTGTAATACTTTTAATATTGTCTGATAACAACTTCACGACAGTTTTTATGGATTATTCAACGCTTGACTTCCAATGTCCTACGCTTATTGGAAATAAAGTTGTCATTGGGATGCTCAAAGTAAGTGATAAAGAGTAGAAATCAGTTGCATAATCATTTTTGAAAGGAATAACATAATTCTTTTCTAGAATGCAAAACCGATAGTGAGGGAGACAGCAAAAGCTTTGTGTGACTGTATCAGTACTCATTAGATAGCGTACACTTGACAACCAGTGTTTATCATTTGTATAGAAACGAGGCTAAACAATAGCGATCATAACAGGTTGTTGATGTGACGCTTTACTGGTAGCAACTCCCAAGGATTAATTCATAATAGCAGAAAAAATGTGCTGTTTACACTAACGCAATTATAGCACGGGTATGTCGCTTATTTGGTAATATGGTGTAGGATCAACGATAGAGGCTGCATAGAAACTAATCTATAATTTATTGAACTCAGAATATTTCACTGGTGGCTTGCATCAAACAGCATTCAATCTAGACAACTTCAAGTTAGTTGCAGTTAAGCAAAAGCAGGTGCAAATACGGGAAAGTTAAAGAATTTTGTTTATTGTTTCTCCAATAAAGCATATATTTTGAAGTAATTGTTACCGGAAAATTCTATAAACGAGAATTCTATTATGGCGGCAAATGAGTTATTAGCAACTGTTCCTGGTATTTCGATATCAGCAGCCTCTGACGAAGAAAATGAATCTTCAGAGGAGAATAACCAAGAATTTGAAAAGGAAAACAAAATTCATTCGAATGATCAGTTAAATAATAATTTACCCGACAATAATAACTACAATGGAGAGCATGATGAAGTGGATGATGGCAACGGGTCAAAAGATGATACCAGTGAATTATCAGCAAAAATGAAAGATATTGGAATTGATGACAACGAGGAAAGTTCATTCAAGGCAGCAGATATTGTTGGTGATAGAGTTCTGGTCGAAAGAGATGGGAAGTTTGAGTTAGTTGATATTGCAGAGGTTAAGGCTGAGTACTTTGAGATGAAAGGCATTGATGAAAAGTTGCTCAACCACCAAGAAAATGATCAACAGTCAGTAAGTAGTGAAGGTATAAACAAGAAAAAAAGTGAGAATAGAAAGAAGAGTGCAAAGAATGAGATATCTGTAAGACCAAAAACATCACCAACTAGAGGAAATCTAAGCAAGCCAGAAAAGAATAACCGTGTTTCAAGTGCCTCTATCACTAGGAGAAATAATGATGAATACTCTTATATCAAATCAAAATATGGAATGACTGAGCATCAGCTGGAAATGAAGAAAAAGAGAGAAGAAGCAATTGCAAAGAGGAAAAAAGAAGAAGAGCAAAGACTTAAGGAAGAAATGCAGAGAAAAAGAGATGATGCAGAAAGGGCTTTTCAGGTATATGGCAAAAATCACTCATGTAAATTCAGCTGCTAATTTGAAGTGGTACTGATGCAATGCATATTAACCATGGGGATTTATATCCCATAAAATGTTTTGTCATCATTTGAGATTTGCCTTCACGTCCTAGATATTGTATAAATGAATAGCTTGTTTCATCTTCCTAATAACCTATTAATCTTTCTGATAATCTCAATTAATTGATGTGTTTCACATCAAGACAGCAGTCAAAAGAATAATTTGTATAATAGATATTTGCTCTTCATATCATCAATGGAACCAACTAGAAAAGCATCTAAAATTTTTGCAGGTTTTTGTACCTAATTGTTGATTTGAGTAAGGTCATATCATATGTTGTTGCCTTAAATCAATTTCAAATGAAGAGAAATAGATTGCTTTTATATACTCATACATACTCAAATCCCAATTTCAACATTCAGTAGGCTTTTCAACTGTTTCATATCATTTACCCCCAGTATTGCACATCTATATTTGCTGTATGTATTCCATGCATCTTTGATTACAAGCTCTCTTATATTCAAACAAAAAGGCATGGTTGAAAGCAAAGAATGAAGAATACCTTGAAAAAAGGAAATTGCAATCATCTACAGTGAGTGAAGACAAAGCTGAAAAAGCACAAGCAGCAAAAGAGGCTTATGATGGTTGGCTGCAAGAAAAAGCAAAGCAAAGGAAGCAGGAAAGAGAAGTGGAAAGGATAAAACTAGAAGAAGAGGCAGCATCATTCATTATCAGAGAAAGACAGGCATGTGAAGAAGCTTTCAGAAGGTGAGCAGTAACTAAAAAGCATGTTTTGGAAGTGTGTAGCTCTTGCATATTTTTGGTTAAAATGTAATATTGAATGATCTTTCTCATTGTCTCACAGTATCATCAGATGCTTTGAATGTATTTTATATGTTCACTACATTATATTTTGTGGTGTCAAAATGCAGCCTAACTTATCACTGACATATTATTGGGTGAATAAATTCCTATACTGGTGCCTTGTCATAGAGTCAATGAAAATACATATAGAATGAATGACTATAATTTATATGAAAACTGATAAATTACAAGCAGTATATGATGTCTTAATGCTTGTAATTTATGTTATGGTTAGTTGCTGATAAGCATAAGTGAATTTTTTGATTCACTCTAGTTGTATGCCTTCCCAATTTATAATATTGTCTGAATCATGCCTTCTCATGTGATTCTTTCATAAGGTGGTTAAAGCAAAAGAGGGCAGAGGAAAGGAGAAGAAAAGCTGCAAATAAATTAAAGAAAAAGAAGAGGAGGAAAGCTCAAAAAGATCAAACACTACCAATCAATTCAACAGCAATCAGGTAGTCTATCATTATGTTAAGATTTTTATTGTATGTATTTTGTCTGTATTTCTATTAGGGGCCATTAACTAAGGATGTCTAGGCTCAAGGGAAGGGGGTCTGGGGTCTGATGAAATAGGACAAACTCAGACCTAGGGGAAGGGGGCTTACACAATCCAGATATTCAAGATTTCAGAATTTTAAAGCAAGATATCTCTATGAACTCCTATTTGAAAAAGAAAACTTAGGCAGTTCAAACAAAACTTCTATGATAGTTACTATCCACTCTTTTCAATTATGAAACTAAAGCTATATCATTACTAATCTTTACAAAAAAATGTGGAGCAATCCACAAGTCTTAAATGTCAAACAAGAAATCATGAACTCTTTTAGCAAAGCTTTAGAAAGCAACTTCTAAACCCACAGGACCCCAGCATGACCCTTCCATAGAGCAGCAATTAAAATTGTATCCTAATTATTTTAGTCTATTTATTTTCTTTTCTGCTTAGTAGCTATTTATTTTCTTCATACTGAAAGACTAAACTTGCATAATAAAATGAAAATGAAAATGAATGAAATGCATTCTTTGCTCTGTCAATGTGCATTTCTCATGCACAATTTATGCAAAACTTTTCAGAAAACTTGAAATCTTGTACAAATAAAAAATTGGATAAATTTTTTCAGAATGCTGATGATGACAAAATTTTTATACTTAACTTGTAATCAATTTATGTGTGAATTTTGCTCAACATTTGATGCACTGCTATTTGTTCAGCTTGCCTCAGCATGCTTTATGGTAATGCAGATTGATGCTTATATAGGTTTTGGTATGAAACAAGTGGACGTCTGGGGGGTGGTGCCTGAATGCAAACAATACTGGTTAAAGTGAGGTCTAAAAATTCATCTTTTTGCTGGACCTCCTTTGAGAATGGCTCCTTAGGAGCGTGTCATACAATATCTACTACAGGGGGGTGGAGGATATAGTTTGAGCCACCAAACATTTTCATTGCTTCTCAAGGGGCCATAAAAATATTTGCAGATTCTTAATGGGCCAGTAAAATTTTTTGAGCAAATCCAACCAAAAGTTATAGAATTATATGATGCTTTCATTGCCTAAGATGGAAAAGTTCAAATTGTTATAAACAGTCAGAATCTGAAGATGAACTTTGACAACTGGTTGCACTTTCCATGTGTGTCTCCATTTTTCCTTGAAAACATGAAAATAACGTTCTCTGTTTACCTTGTACTTTTGTGCTTTAAAAAGCCCACAAAGGTAAATTTCATTTAAGGACACTTTGCAACAACACTTGTTTCAGTGAATGAAGCAGGAGATGATGCTAGAGACAAACCAGCAACAGCAATGAAAGATGATTTTTCAGAAAATGAAAATGATAGCAATTTTGGGGGTGATAGCAGCAGCACAGAGGATGATGTGATTTGTCCAACAGTCAGTAATGATGGTGACAGTGAAGATGATGACAGTGGTTGTGACAGTGAAAATAGTGATAATAACCTTGCTCCTGAGTATCTTTATAAAAACAAAAAGTGGTTGTGTGACCACAAACTGCAACAGAGCTTGTTTCATATAGATAAAAAATTTAATTACAATAGGTTAGGGTGAATTAGTGCAAATAACAGTTGAAGATATTTATGGCAACAATTTTGATGGCATGATGGAAGCATGCACACATAATAGAACATCTAGATAACTAAATGCTATCGGCACACTGAAAAGCAATCCATGAAGTTTTGACATGGGCCACGAAAAACTTTTGCCTTTTCACAATGTGTCATGGAGCTTTTCTGTCCCTTTTCATAGGGGCTATGGACATTTTTTTGAACAAAACCAAGTGTCCTCTGCCCCCCTGTCGTAGATACTTTATGGCACATCCCTTAGTAAATAAATAAATGGCCAGGACAGAGCTTTATAACTTATAATATAATATAACTTTATAATGTATGATAATAATAAGATTATTTCAACAGTTTATACATTGCAGATCAGCAAAAGCTCAACAGCAATGCAATACTTTGAAATTATTTTGTAGCATTTTTCGATGAAAAGGTCATATTTCACAACGCAGAATTTAAGGGTTTATGCTTTGTGGAATGCTATATTTTATAAGATAAGCTATATTTTTGTACTTTTCAATTTGAAATCATTGTTTCAATATGATAAACTTGCATTCTCTCATTTGCATTTGTAGGTTCACTGATTACTATGGATACAGTCATACAGTATCTTTATAGAAGAAGAGTGATTCATTCTAGTATTGAATGCACAATAGAGAGATTGTGTAAATAGATACAATTATTTTATTATTTTGGGGATAACATTGTTCATAGTATTGAGAAAGTTTTGAAGACTTGATCTTGGAGTCATGTATATGTATATCATTCAGTGAAATGTAGTCATATGTACAAAATTAAAGGAGAAAAGATATCATTCTCTTCAATGACATTCATGTATTTAAGTTTGTTGTTGTGGTATGGACCATGTTTGTTGGTTAAGTATAGAGATTTTTCATAAAGTGTTGGCAACTATAGCAACCAATACTTCAGAGAAGGAGTTATATTTGTGAAATTAACCAGTTTGTACTATCTTCCTGGTCAATTTTCTCATAGAAATCTGTTGTTTTTGACGTACATTTTGTCAGGAAAGGAAAGCTACTTGTTGTGAAGTCAGCATGTCAGCTCACAGCAATGCAGATGCTTTCGCTACTTAATCTTCCAACTTCTTCTTGCGAATTGTAGTCCTTTAGCTCATGCGCTAATTTTCAAGTGACCTTCCTTAAAATATTCGTGAGTTGGCTGAGAGCAATAGCCTTGTACCATCTCATAGAAACTATAGTGCCCTTTTCCAAAGCTTTGGAATATGGCACTATCAATATCCTATTCCAACAATTTGCTAGCATTAGAAGTCTTTTTACGAGTTTCATGCAAAAGTTGATGACCAAAAGTACACCAGTTCGGATTATTTCCCTCCTGCGATATCTCGTTTTCTTCAACTGTATGAAGATCATGCTGCCATTTCTCAAAAGATTGCTTAAAAAACTATCACAAAAATATAGAAGGCATAAGAAATCAAATTCCCAGCATCAGGGAAAATGATATCAGAAGGAGAAGAACCGTTTCGAGCATGCTAGACCTTCAAATGGAGAATAACATGTGAGCTGGCTCGAAGAACTTGCACTGAATTTGCACTGACGACACTCCTCCATTTGATAAACACTTTTCTTTCCTTTTATACCGGTATGATGGACTAGTAATTAGAGCGTCTATCTCACAATCGGAAGGTCGTGGGCTCCAGCCCTGGCAGAGTCATACCAAAGACTTTTAAAATGCTACTCACTGCCTTCTCGTCTAGGGCTCGATAAATGAGAAAGGGGTGGGGAAGTTAAACTCGCGAAGCTACCAGTGGACCAGCCCCCCCCCGCTGTAGCCTTCACTGCATTCACAGACGCGTGATCTAGGGCTACTGAAGCGGAGATAGGCACTGCCCTATGCGCCATTGGCGCGGGAAGGACTTTGACTATTTTATTGACTTTCCTTTTATGCGCTTTAGCACTCACAGCCTGAAATGAAGTAACTTCACGAGATCGCAATTTAGTAGAAAAAGAAACTAGAACTGTACAGTTTTGAATATTAGTTAATGCTTGATAAAACTGGAAATTTGTTTGTAGTACTTTTATTTTTAAGAGTGACTGTCGAAATTATTTTAGATCTAGTTAATACAAAATAATTTGAAGCTCAAAGTCCTACCTGCTCTAGACAGAAAGAGCATACTTCCTCATTTATTCAACCTAATGGAGAAGATCAAGCGAAAAAGTAATCTAGCATGCCAGAATTATGTATCCACATTTTCGAGCAATCTTAGCGGACACGGGCAACTTTTGCGCTTCAAACACAAAGACTTTTGGGCTTGAAAAATGGTTGTCTGTGTGTGCTACTCAGAAACTGAGATTTTTGTATTTCAAAGATGGTTGGCGAGATCAAACCTGTTAAATCTGGGAAACTCTTTTTGAGAAGCAGAATTTGCCCGTCTGCGTGTCTTTAAAACGCAAATGTCTCTCAAGTTGAACCACAAAAGTAGCCCGTGTGAATGCTATTCCTTATGTTTCTAAGTCAATTGCACAGCTTCTGAACATCTCAACTAGAAACTGTATATTTCCAGAGTCATGGAAAACTGCTAGAGTAACCCCTATTTTCAAAGAAGGCGATAAAAGTGAACCATCTAATTACAGACCAATTTCAGTTTTACCTGTTCTAACAAGACTTTTTGAAAAACTGATTTTTAGTCAGCTATAC
>WIPJ01000702.1:1158902-1218492 GCA_018155075.1 Cassiopea andromeda
CTTTTTT
This sequence comes from Cassiopea andromeda, assembly GCA_018155075.1. Classification (NCBI taxonomy): domain Eukaryota; kingdom Metazoa; phylum Cnidaria; class Scyphozoa; order Rhizostomeae; family Cassiopeidae; genus Cassiopea; species Cassiopea andromeda. Next base: position 1,158,910 of record WIPJ01000702.1, read on the forward strand.
TTTTTTTTTTTCTTGTAAGATTTTATCATTTACTTTGTAAATAGACGGCCCCTTGTAAACCAGCTTAGCTGAATGGGCCACCGTCTTTAAAGAATTGAAATAATAATAATAATAATAATAATAACAATATTCTTAAGTTTGCATCACATCTCTTACGATCAATCATCAGTTCCTGAGTATGCAGTGCTTTTGCAGGAAAGTGCAGTGAAAAATAAAACGCACTTGCTGTACCATTGTTTTCCATCTGTTTCTTAAAATAGCCCCCTGAAGGAGCAGTCGTGTTGACCAGGAATGATGCGACTAGAGGGCCTTTTCTACTTTCTTTGCCAATGTTATAGGCGCTGCCGGTTAACATTCTTTGGCTTTGCTCACTGTCGGGCAATGCTTCTCTGGCACCACCACTACTGCTGACATGATTTTTTCCATGTACGGTACCACCAAGCAAAAATTGGAGGCTTTGCAGTCAATAAAATTGTTATCTTTAAAACATTTGTCTTTTCAAAATCTCTGGTTGGCAAAAAGTGGAGAACTGAAGCTCCCCAGCCCCCTAGTGACGCTGTGCCTGTCTTCATACCCTCTTAAAGCTACCTAAGAAATCTCCGACCATCGGTTTATAATGATTTCCCTCACTAATATCAGTGCTTTCTCTCCTTCTTATAAGATGCACGAGAACTTCTGTGGAGGAAAAAGCAGAATATTTGCTTTATGAAGCCTCTTTTTCAGATTTGGCCAATAACTGTCCCACACCACGCATGAGACTAGCCAATCAGCAATCATAACTACAGGCCATCACTGAAAACTTTATTGGAAATGCTGAATGCAAGCAACAGTGCTGTAAGCACGTTGTGCCTTCTGGGAAGTTGCTCAATCTGATAAATGGAAAATAGGATGTCTGCACGCAAGGACAAATATAAAAACAAAGCTCTAGATACATCAGAATTAAGAAGAAGGCGAGAGGAGTCGGGAATCCAAATAAGAAAAGCAAAACGAGAGGAGCAGGTCTGTTGTATAATAATTGCACACTGCCTTCAATGAACATTCAACTGTAGAAAAATGTGAAACTTGGCTGTATTATATTGTCCCGGGAATTCATTTGTATTACTATATGCATGACAATGGAAGCAAAATAGACTTTCACAGGCAATGCACTTCATGACTTTAGAACAATATCAGCAATGCTTGTGGCTGTAAAATGGAAATTTGTGATGGATTTAACCCGCCTCTTTTATGTGGGATGAATTCTTTTACCGTTCTATGCATAGGACCCACTATGCTGCTCCAACTACGTCAATAGATCCACATTGATTTACTGGCTGTTAGCAGGCCTACTAGATGCTTGTGAGCTGTTCTGTCTTTTATAAAAGACTTTTGTAAACTTGTGCACAAAATGTAATGTAGAAGTCTTGCTTGGGATTGGTACAGTTTTATTATGTTTTTCATTTGTATTTTATAGCTCTTTAAAAAGAGAAATGTTGATTTAACAAGGAATGAAAACACTGGAGATATTCCTTCCCAGTTTATGGGTGATGATGCTGGTGTAAGTTATTCGTTATTGGTATTATTATGGTATGCCTTTGTTTGCAGTATTTACGTGGCCTCTTCAAGTGACTGGATAGAAAATATCTCTTTTATTTTTTAACTCCAAAAAGCTCAGCCATGGTAGATCTCTTTTATCACATACATTTGCTTATGATATATACGAAGTTGTATGCACTGATATTAGCCACATTTGAGAGTGCATTTGTGTAGCAGTTTTTTGTTGATGAGCTTTTGTACCATAAGCCTTCTTTTACCACATGCCTTGCTGCTTTTCATAGCTAGGTGTGTCATTGTGAGGAGGGAAAGCAACAGATCATTGAAATCCTGCTCCTTTCATTGTAATTATTATTTGATTTGAGAGAATTCAATGATCAACAGTTTCTGTCAGTCCCTGCTAATTGATATAAATGCAAAATTTAAGTAGTGTATTCATATACTTGAGCTCAATGATTTGTAGATGAAGCTCTTGTAAGATAGCACTTTAAAAATTAGTATACTGTGACCATATGATGTGGTTGTCATGTTGATGGGTACATTTTTGGGAATTAACTTGCATTCCAACTGAATTGTTTCAAATAGCATTTGCCCTTTTGCTATGAAGTAGGTATTGCTGTTAAGAATATGATTAGAAAACTCATTAATTATACAGGTACCAAGGATTTCTCAGGAAATGATTGAGGGAATTCATAGCTGGAACCCAGATGCTCAGCTTACATATACACGACGATTTAGAAAGGTTTTATCAGAGGGTCAGTAAACTTTAGTCTTCATTGTTGAATACTATAGTTGTTTATTCATGGCTTCATCTTTTCCACTAATTAGCAAACTAGCTGAAATAGTGAAGCATGAATTTGTCATATTGTGGTGTTTAAAAGTCAGCCACATCCTTTCAGAATAATCATTTTTTTTATATGCTTCTATTTTTAGAGCCAAATCCTCCAATAGATGAAGTAATAGCAGCTGGTGTGATTCCAAAATTAATTGAATTCTTGAAACAGTCAGAAAATAGTGTTCTTCAGGTAATGAACATATGCTTGATCATTCTATGAAGTCTTAGATCACATATATGTCATCTAAGAATATATTTCATTTCTACATGAAATACATTATTTGGTATGGAAGGAAAAGTGAGTTTATGGGAAGGTTGGGGAAAAGAAATTTGTTGTATGAGAAGAGTGGAAAATTTTTAGGAAGTGACAGAACTCAGACTGTATTTTTGATCCATTTTTATATTGCAGTGAATGCATATACTCCTAATGATTTGCATCTCAGTTGTTTGCGAAGCGAGCCTTGGCATTAAATCATTCTCTTCCTTTGTTTTTCTAGTTTGAAGCTGCATGGGCACTAACAAATATAGCATCTGGAACCTCACAACAAACAAATGTAATTGTTGAGAATGGAGCTGTACCTATCTTCATAGCACTTCTGAAGTCACCAAATGAAGATGTTCAAGAGCAGGTATGGTTGCTTGATCAACATGCATTTTGCCAACTGCAAGCCGCCCATTAGCTATATTTTCTTGTTGTTCTTTGTTTTGTTTTGATTTTATTATCTTAAAAATGCAATAGAATAGAAGAAAAACATAATTTCTCACATTTATCATACATGTTTTCAACTTGGTGGATAAAAAATTGGCTGAGTTGAAGTAGTATAATCCCTTGTAAACAGAAAAAAATTTTGTTCATGTTTCATTCTTGAAGATATTGTTTTAGAAGAGAAGCAATGAACTATACTTATTTGATAAATGGTTAATTTTTTCATCAGTTTACTTTTAGAGCTATGTCAACCCTAAGCACCTTACTAAACAGTGCTTGTGTTGCATAGAATAGCATGAAATTTTGGAAAAGGTTGCCTATTACTGAATGAGTTCCATAAGACAATAGCATAAAACAGAAAAATATGACAGAGAAAATGAATCAATCCATAAAAAGTCTTTGAATTTTAGCTAGGAGGCCTGCAACTTTGATGGGATTACTTCCATGTATAGATTGTGTTATTTATTTTTCACTGCCCTAGATGTGTTTCATCTTAGCTTTGTACCTTTTAATACTCTTTCTAGGCTGTCTGGGCACTTGGAAACATTGCTGGGGACAGTCCACAATGCAGAAATTATGTTTTAGATCAAGAAATCATGGCACCCTTGCTGGAGTAAGTTATTACATTAATGTATAAATCATAATGCCTCTATTTAATATTTTCTCCTCTGCTTGCTTATATTAATGTTTTCTCCTCTGCTTGCTTATATTTTTGGACTTTTATATTGTACTAAGGCCAAGAAAATACCAGAGTAGGGGTCTGATGGGGGTGACATCTCCACTTTTTAAATGCTCTTTCAGCAATTTTATCTTCTGTAGTTAGAATCCCACTTTTGTCAGAAAAGCCTCATCTATATTTTTTCCGGTTAAGCATAGCTTTTGTTGAGAAGTACAGATTTGTTATGCTTTATTGATGCAATGTATTCTTAACTTTATGGTCATAATGTTTGTCAACAACTACATGTTATGTTTAACTTTCACAGTTTTCTGTGGATTACAGAGTATAATGTTTTTGTAATGGAAGTTTTTGGTGTATTTGTGCAGACTTCTTGGTCGCTGTACAAAGATCTCAATGATTAGCAATGCAGTGTGGTGTGTGTCAAATTTATGTCGTGGTAAAAGTCCTCCACCTGATTTCTCTAAAGTAAGCTGTTTTCCAATATTTTAAATTATCGTTTAGACACATCCATGAAAGTAACTAACTCATTGGTAGATATGACTTACTATGTAATTTCTGTACTTGTCATCTGATGATGAAGTAATTTCATATTTGCTTTCTCTTTAGGTCTCACCATGCCTACCAACATTGGCCCGTTTGCTATTCCACAATGATCCTGATGTTCTGGCTGATGCATGCTGGGCCATTGCATATTTATCAGATGGGCCTAATATGAAGATTCAAGCTGTTATTGATTCTGGTGTTTGCAGGAGGCTTGTTGAGCTATTACTGTAAGTATTGAAGCTCACAATTACTTGTGAAGGTTTCCAACTAGATAGTGCAGTAGAAGAGCCAAATATCGTGTTAGTTAACTTTGCAAATAATGCATGTTGTAATTTCTTGTATGTGAAGTCAGGACTGAAAAATGCATGACTCCACAACTCCCTATCAAAGGTACATCTTAATATCTAGCATTAAAATGGAGGCACTTTCATATATTTATCTTTGTGCTATACATTGTAGATATTATTTTGAAAAAAAACCTATGCTACTCTGGAAGTATTTTGTCAACAGTTTTTATGGTTGGTGGTTTTATAGAATCTCTTCCTATCATGTATGAAGTAGTAAATAGCCTCTTTGATAACTCTGACTATTAGGTATTATCATATCAATGTATACTATTTACAGTAAATGCTTATAAGATAGTGTTTTTTTCAGGCATAGTGCAACAAATGTTGTTTCTGCAGCACTAAGAGGTGTTGGAAATATTGTGACTGGAGATGATGTTCAAACTCAGGTGCTACTTTATACAATCAATGTTTCAGTTCATTATGATTGTATTTCACAGTGATGTTGCTTGCCCATTGACCCTCTAAGTAGTATTATCAAAGTATGTGATGTTGTCAAATTTTCAGTCATGCTACCCCATGTTACTTGTACTTAAGTAACTGTTTTCTCTTGTGAAATTCTTTTCTAATATTTTGAACCTTTCATGTTGATTTGAAGGTTATTTTGAATTGCAATGCTCTGCCTAACTTGTTACATTTACTTGGGAATGTTCGTGAAACAGTACGGAAGGAGACCTGCTGGACAATTTCAAATATAACTGCTGGTAATAAGCAACAAATTCAGGTACATGTGAAGCTTTTCATAATTTTTTTCAGAATGTAGCTGATACTCTTAGCTATCAAGTCTTAAGGATTTCTGCTTTTTTTAATGCCAGACTTCTATTTCTTTTTTGTATGTGTTGATACATGAATGTAACATATGTATAGTGTGACTCTGTGAACTTTAGTATGTGGCTTGTTGAAGTACATTGACCAAGCTCCTTCATGTCATAATTTATACAAATATTAAATAAGGAGACTTTAAAACTGTGGAATGGTTTATTGGGTATTTTTAGGCCCCACTGGAGTCATGCATGTGTGCAAATGCTGTTATTCATATCTTGCACCCCTCCAATATCTGAAGTTAATTTTATTTGGTCAGGAAAGAAGAAACAGTGGCCCTGCATGTGGTTCTTACATTTTGCAAGTTTTGCTGCCTCTGATGTGTGTTATTTCTATCATAATCAGTGCCATCAATAACTGTGTTGTTTTTATCATAAATAGTAGCATAAGAAGTTTAATGGTTCTATTCAATGTGTATCTGGAAGATAGTTTCATTATCATCCTTATCATTTCAGGCTGTGATAGATGCCAATATATTTCCTGCCCTTGTTGATGTTCTTTGCAATGCAGAGTTTAAAACTAGAAAAGAAGCTGCCTGGGCAATTACCAATGCAACATCAGGTGGAACCAGCAAACAGATAATGTAAGATGGGCTAAAATTTTATTTTAAAGTATTTAGATGCCTCCTCTTTAGGAATGCCACCTTGATTTTTCAAAGATTTTCAAAGTAGTTGTGTCAATAACATCACAGTTTTGGAACTTCAAAGCACATAAATCAATCTACTTGTCCTGTTACTAAGAATAATAATAAATAGGCAGTAGCTTTGGAATAAGCTAGAATTCAAATCAAACTCAATTTCTAAACAGCAGAGTGTGAAGAAACTTTTATGATCATACTATTGTTTTGAACTATTAATATGGTTTCTTTTAATACTTTATGCGCTGGGTTGTAAACAAAGATTTTTTTATCTTTTTGTTCCTTTTCTTAAGGGTAGTGTAGAATACAGTTTTCTAAATATTAATACCTTTACCCTCTGAAAGTGATTGAAAATGAAGTTAAAATGAAAGGGAAAAAATTTTTTTCTACCCACTGAGATTGAAAGCTATGCTTCCAAAGTTTGGTATTGGTGTGCTTCTATCAGGTGGATCTCATGGCTCGTAGGAGTGCTCTGATTTGGAAAGCGTCTTGATTCGTTATTTTTATCTTTCTTTGACAGGTTCATAGCATCACAAGGATGCATCAAACCATTGTGTGATCTTTTATCAGTCATGGACTCAAAAATTGTGATGGTTGCGTTGAATGGACTGGAAAATGTTTTGAAAGTTGGTGAAAGTGAAGCGAAATCGATAGGTGTACCGAATAAATATGCATTGGAGGTAGAAGAATGTTTTGGTAAGCATTCAGCATTTACTAGTTGTTTAGTCTCTTGTATATTCATGATGGTGGTTGCAATGGAAATTCACTACCTTGGCCCTTAACATCATATTTTTCAGCCTGCTTGCCATTTTCAAAATTCGCTCTATAGCATTTCAAGCACTTGGCTGACCTCTCCGTCCTTCCCATGATTGTTGATATATGTGAGGAACTTGTGTATCGGCATTTGATGTTCCATTTTATTTCACCTATGTAATTGTGTGCCCTTCTGGGTTCAGATTGGTTTAGATCTGGCCACTCTTGGAATAAATAATGACAATAAATTGAATATTAGAAACTACAATTTTCCAAGCGTACATGCTCCAAGCTAACTTCTTCAATATTCCCGGAATTTTTGTATTATTATAGAAATGTAGTTGTGTGTAATTTAACTTCATGTTACCAAGTTTCAGCAGTTTTGTTGATGCATGATAAAAAACTGCTTGTTTTCATGGCTTTCTGTAGCTGGAATCGTATGCTACAGTGAGTTAGTTTTAGCTCAGTGTTTCCCAAGCTGGGGGAATTCCTTCCTTGAGGGGAAATTTTAATTTTTTAGGAGGGGGACTGGAAACCATCGGAAACCATCGTCATCGATCACACATATCAATATATTGGACAATAAATTGACGTCTAATGATGGCAGCTAGCGTTGATTCTTAGATCCTTAGTGTCAGTTGAATATGGCGATGGGGGGATCGTTTTTGTTGTATTGTAGCCAATGGGGAACAGAGAGAAAAAGGCTGGGAAACATGGCTTTAGGCGATTACCCATGTAGGCGAATATGACTGAAGTTGCTTACAAGGTTTCGCTAGCATACAATCAATAGTGTGTTGTTGTATAGTTATCATCAATGTAAGAACTTATTTCGTTCTTTCTGCAGGTATCGAAAAAATTGAATATTTACAGCATCATAGCAACGAGGACATTTATAACAAGGCCTATGGACTCATAGATCAATATTTCCATGAAGATGAATCGCTTGAAGTGGATACCGTGGCACCTCGAACTGAGAGCAATCAGTTTGCATTCTCGGAAAACATGTCCCTGCCACAAGGAGGATTTCATCTCTAAAGTAATCTCTACTCATCATCCCACGTGTTTCTCCTGCCTCCTTCGTCGTCTTTTCTGCGTAAGCATCCCTTCTCCTGCATCTCGCTTTTCATTTTTAGGTCTTTGGCCTTTACTTTTTAAATGGCTTATGTATTTCTAGAGCTTTTTGAACGTTCATTCGTTATCATATCCCTTGTAGCCAAAATCATCTTCGTCATTGGAGACACTCTCAATGACGTAATGCCATTACCCTGAGATCCTATCACTGCTTTTTTGGAGTTTATCAGTTTATCGAGTAAAGCCTCGCTTAAAATATCGTTTAAACATTGAGTCATGTAGACCTATAGATATATGTACTTCCACTTTAGTGTTATCTAGAGTAGCACGTACTACCAGGGGTGGAAATAAAGAAAATATTTGTTGTGGGATATTTTTAGAACTGGGATTTGGGGGTGTTCTGAGATCCCAGAAGGGTCTAGGGGAAGAGCCCCGGAAAATTCTTCGAAAATATAGGTTTATGCAATAGAAAATAAGTGCACCTTTTGGCAAGAGCATTTATCTATTTGGGTTCCTCAGGGTTTTAGAGAAACCAATTTTGTTAGTTCTTGGGATGTGCCAAAACAAGCGCGACGGGCCGTGACTGTGCCGATATCGACAGTCAACAGGTGAGAATTTCCAAAATTTCACTGTTGGGCGAATTCATTCATGAATGTTGAAATGAAGTGCTTGGTGAAATGAAGTTTCCTTTTCACCAAGGGGAGATCGTCGGACATATTCCCAATTTTTGCCTCAGTATTAAAGGCGGTTTGAGTATTTGTGTCGGATATTTCCGATGTCCGATGGCTATTTCCACCCCCGGTGTACGTTGGAGACGTCAGTTATTGACCCCCCCCCCCTACAACCTATATTGTTTTGTATCACATACATTTGGAGAGGTTTTCCCATACCTCTTTCTAAGCTGACTTATCGTATGAGCATCTGCTTGCGATGTTAGAGTGAATATTAAGAAGGATATTTATGCCAAGTTGTAAATGATGATTGGGAGCTTACAGATGTCGAATATTTATTTATGAAGAAAATAGTAGCATCTAATACCCTCTAGCGCTATTTAGCTCATCGATGCATTACGACAGTGCTTCCTTCCACTGTCTCCTTATGGTTTAGATGTAGTACTTGCTTTGATGAGAGATGTAGCTAAGACTTGTCCCTTTCAAATTTTTAGCTATGCAACGGGTATTCACCATTCTACCCATTAGCAACAGAAGAATATTATGTTTAGGGATGATATTGTATGAATTTAATTTTGAGTTAGGTAGATCCTTTCCATCAGTCTGTTCAAAGTAGTTTAAGTAAATTTTGAATTGCTATTTGTATATATCTAACGAGGAAACATCCTCCATATCGTTTTCTAGTAGTTTGTGTTGTGATATTTCACATTAGTGCTTTGCATTTTCCATACTGTATATAGTTGTTATAACCATAGAATCTAGCCTACAAGTTGAGGTTCATGTCCTTGACGTCACAGTTAGGATGACATTTTAGATGGCTTCGTTGCTAGAGTTATTTTAAAAGAAATTTTCATTTTCTTAGTTTCTATTTTCTTATGATCTGAATGTTTCAACTTCCAGATTTAATTTCATTGAGTTATGACTTTGAATATTTATGTTTAGTCAGTTTTTTGTCACCAAATTTAAACAATGTAAGCAAATGTCCGTCTTTGGGCACTTGTTTGGAGCAAAATTTAGAAGCAGTTCTACAACTATTGAGGCAGATTTAAAGCTCAGAGAATCTAATCACTTGCGAGGCCTGATGGAAATAGCAAGTGAAGTGAGTGGATTTGATATCGCTCATTCTGGTAAGGAGTGAATGAGTGAATTTGATTCAACTCACAGAAATGATTAGCTGCTTCATTATAATTGGAGGTTTAAGTGTTTGATTTTCAAGGATCGCGATGCAATCTTTGCTTAGCCTAATATTTCTCTTAGGAATGTTACCTAATAGTCTTTGCACGTTTGTCTTCTAACTTAAAAACTTTTAGGAAGAATTTTAATCAAAAGTTAATGTCAGCAATTACCACCAATATATGCTATATACTATACTTCTTCACAAAAGATAGATGGAAGCTGTTTTGCAGTAAAGAATTACGGATCTGCTTCATCTTTATAGCGAAGGCTAAAAGGGTGTAATGGATATGCTCAATGCCAAATGCTACATTTCTGCACTTGGCTTTCCCATGCGCAACTTATACAGAATAACTTTCACTGTACAGTGATGTATTTGGAGGAAAATACAGCAGCATGACGCTGTTATGTGTCCTTAATGTTTGGTCTTTGCCGTTATGTTACCTACTACAGCAAATGTTGACTATTTCCTCACAATTTTGTAGTAAAAGTGAAGTAATGAAACGCTGTGTTTGTTTTAAAATTTTGTGTTAATGTTCCTAACAGTTAAAGACTACACCACTGGCAGTGTGTTGAGCTTTGTGCCACATGACAATAATTTCAAAAGGGACATACACCGCAAATATGATCCAGAGCAGAGCATTGATGAACACAAAGCTACGTTCATGAACGGATGGGCCGCTTGGTTGGAGTATGTGAATAACAATAGCCTGTTCCTCAGGTTGGTTTCCAGTCCCCGTAATTCTTACAGCAGCTGCTACCCAGACCTCTTCCAAACAATTCCTCGCCCTAGGGCCCAGTCTCTTACATTTACAGCAGGAGGGACACACAGTCAAGAAATTGGCTTGTAAAACAAGTCTGTGATTTGGAAGATTTACATTAGATACTAGAAGCATAAAATCGAAGTTACTATGAATATACAGTCATTTCTAACTTCAACGTTGCTGAGAATATAAATATCCATACTACAGTGTCAATCTTTAACTCAGTTCGAAAGTAAAAGCATTCTTAAGCTACTCTTTTGTAAGCAAACTGGCGAGTTAACATGAAAATGAGACATTTGAAGAGCTAAAGTAGAAACGGCAATTAAATAAGTCATTGATAATTCATGTGATTCATAGCTTGCTGACAATGTAGCATTCTCAAGCGTTCACTTTAGAAAGCGTTCACATCTCTACTACTGTCGTCTGTGCTTTAAAAGGAAATTTAATGCCCAACCATAAGAATTTGAATTTTACGTTTTTCTGGTTATTTGAAAACCAGCTAGAACCAGCTAGATTTTGGACATGATATAATTGCTAACAACTTTCACGCATATATGTAGGACTTTTACTGATATGAAGCTTCATTGATTCGAATAGTCAACTATATACTCATTTCGTGGAAAACCTGAATTTCAATTGTTTTGCTTTTATTGATAGTTAAAGAAATTATCACTTGAATGGAGCAGCTCTTGAATGAATCTCACTTGCGTAGATTTTTCCATGAATGAATAGCAATGACGTTAGCACATGTAAAATTATGCGTCATTGTTAGCATTATTGGCTGCAGTTGTAATCCTGTGGATTTCTGACTGGTTTCAATGCACTTTATTAGCCTTTTTAAGCATTTTTATGTACGAGGGTGAAATCAAAAGTAACTACAGTGTCTAAGTCTGGTTATCAGAAGCAACCCCCGTGACAGGTCTATGATGTTCCTTAGCAGTCAAACGAGACTGAATTACCTCTTCTGGACCAAGTTAGTAGAGCAGCCTAGGGAGTAAGGAGATTTGCGGAGAAATACTCGTACTAATGCATGATGGCTGACAAGTCAAAAACAAATAATAGAAAGAATGGTGTTCAAGCAGATATACCCATAGTAGCAGCGGATGGGCAGTACCTCAGTGCTGTGAGTATCGCAAGAATGGATTTCTGCTTGAACAAATGAAGGGACCAACTAGCTGAATATTACCCGCGAAAAGTTCCAACAGCATAGATTCATTTTTCTAGACAATTTTGAGTTATGAAAAGTTTTCAATAATTGTTAATGCATTTGAGGATGTTCTCGATCGATGGACTCTCTAAGTTCAGTGTAGACTACCTCCAATACCACCTTCAATAGTACGAAGGAGTAAAATTATTTAGTTTTGTGAAGTTATTGCCGTAAATGCTTTCTATTGAGTTTAATAGACTCTATAAAGCCATTGCCAATAAGGAATATTGCTGCCATCATTTTACACATCATAGCAATTGCAATGAAACTTTATTGTAAGACAATGATTTAAGTGAATTAGGAGGAGAATCTTCAATGTCAAGAGATTTATCTGCTTTATTGATATTTTATTTCAGCTACATCCAAAATATTTGCACACTAATTCAACAAGTCATACATGGCCATTCAGTGCTGTTGCAGAGCTAATTGGTAATATATTATTTTTGAGAATTCACAAAAGATTTTAATTATATTCCCAGCTTACTGTCATTGTCATGCCCTAGATTGGAAAGTTTGATTAATGCACAAGGAGTTTGTTTCATGGCCTAGAAATTTGGTTGCTGAAAGTCACTTGGATTAGGATTTTGTGTGGCTGAGAGTAATGTGTGTGTGGCTGAGAGTGAAGAGTAACATATAAAATTACCTTGCTAGAAGAATTTTGAGCAGCTGTAATACTCATTTTACATGATCTGCACAGCTGCAACCATGGCTGACAGCTGGTGGGGGGGGGAGAAATTGCCTGCATAAAGCAAGAATTCCAATCTGTGTCATGCCCTCCTGTTCCATGTATTATGTTGATCATAATTTGTTGTTTGTCATGCAGAGAGAGTCTATTGAGATATCACAATCAAAAAGCCCCAAAATATTGAAATTAAAGAAAGATTTTGGCAACTAGATTCAGATCTAATTCAATTAAATCTCTGAGAAATTTCTTTTCTAGCAATCATGCCACAACTTTTCTATATCCGAGGCTGATTGTTGAGGTCATGCTAGTGAAACCAATTGCTCACAGGGCCGACTTGGATTGGTTTATTCTTTATGTTAAAACATTAGGAAATATTTGACCCAAAAACACAAACAGTGTATTTTTATCAAAGTGGTTCCATTTTCAAAATATGACATTGATTACCAAATGTAGCATATTGATAAAAGCTGACTCTCAGATTGGAAAATTATGCACTACAGTGTATGTACAATGGTATTTAATTTTCAGGAGTTAATGGTTAATGAATCCTTTTCTGAATTAGATAATGCTTATGATCCTGATGTTCAAGCACGTCAACTTTCAATTGATGTGAGAGTATTAAATGGAAATCAGGTATTGACACTAACAGACAATGGATCTGGAATGATGCCTGATAAATTGTACAAAATGGTTAGGTAATATCATTATGATTGACATAAATCAATATGATATTATTATGATGAACATGATGCTTAAATTGTTGTGAGATTTTGCTTAGTAAGTTGCATGACAGTATTTACAAGAATCTATCACTAGTATTATTGAGTGTAATTGAGAAAGATTTTTCTTGCCAATTAATATTCATGAGAAAGATAGCAAGTTAATTGAAGTTTAGTTTGCAAGCCCTTGTTGTTTCTTCTGCAATTCATTTATGCTAAGTCTAACTCTCTAAACTTTCTTGCAGCTTTGGATTTTCAGAAAAAGTAAGTACAAGTTATTTGAGGTGGAGTTGATGTGCTTGATTTAAGTGTTTGCAGATTGTATTTATGAATACAAAATCAACGTTTTGATGATTGTTCCATCTATAAATTATGGTGAGAACTGATTATTATAATCATTATTGTCTTAATTTCTAGACTGCAGTTGGAGAGCATCAACCTGTTGGTCAATATGGAAATGGCTTCAAGTCAGGCTCTATGAGACTTGGCAAGGATGCACTTGTTTTTACAAAGACACAAACTCGGTGGAGCCTTGGGTTTTTATCACAGACTTATCTAGAAAAAACTGAATCTAGTACTATTATAGTCCCATTTGTGACTTGGGATCCAAAGAAGTTCAGTATCCTCTTTTGTATTTATTTTACAAATCTTTCATTGTTATTGACAATATGATGTAATTTTTGCAATTAGAGTGATGTTGGTCTTAGTAAAATTGCTTATAGATCCTCATTTGCTTGTATGTTATCTATGTGATAGATAATTTCTGCTATTCTATCTGTAGTTATCCATGGATTTACATACATAATCTAGGTAGATAGGACAGGTGCTTGAGGTATTGCCTTTAACATTGTATTCAGCTTTGATTGGCACTGAGAGTGGTGGAAGAAAATCTCTACAGGACATACTAAAGTATTCAGTTTTGTCATCCTTGCATGATATTAAACAAGAATTTAAGCATATCAAAGAGACAGCAGGAACACATATCATCATCTCAAGCCTGAGAAAACGAGGTGATGGAAACAAATATGAGCTTGACTTTACAACTGATATAAATGATATCCGCATTCCTGATGATTTGGTGGACACTGATGAATCAATATATAAAAGAGAGCAGAGACAAGATCACATTCCATTGTCTGACTATTCTCTTAGAGTAAGTTTGATTTCCTTTGAAGTTCATTTACAGTGATATTGTGAATTTTTGCATCTAGGAAGTATTGTTCTCTGATAGTATTTGGTAGGATGGTTGTTACTAAAGCATGAAATACAGTACTTTTCATTTGTGGACTAGCAAAGCTATCTGATTGTATGTTATATTTAGTAAATATGACGTAGCAAGTTTTTCCTTCATAGAATAAGCAACCTCATCAAAATAAGACTAGCATCATTATTGGTTGACATAAGAATATTTTCTGAAGCATTATATGATTCAGTTTGTGCTTTTTATATCATACACCTCACTATATCATACACATATGTCATACATGTGATCGTATACCTCACTATTTATATGTAGTTCACAATTAGCTAGTCTACTATGAAAACTTTTAAAATAGAGGTAAATGCACTACCAAAGTATATAAATGAATTATGACAAAATAAAACACAGAAAAGGGAATAACATAATGATAGTAGTAGCACTATATTTAAAGTTTTTGTTGCACAGTCCACAAGTAATCATTCTAGAGAAACCAAATTTTGTTGTAATTGTTGTCCTTATTTTCTTCAATAAGCAACTGCCATTATTATTATACTTGAGCAACTAATATTGTTTTGCAAGTTGTTTTTTATGTTGATTCATTTTACTCCTTACTATACAAATGATTGAGGCTTTGTACTTGAAAGCATTCAAAAAGTTCTTGGCCCACAATGGCTTGTTTCTTTAAGGCCATTATATCCTACACTTAATGAAGGATAAATTGAAAGTGTTTGCTTTTAGCCATGTAACAAAAGGTTGTAAATTTTTCTTACTAGGCTTATTGTGCAATTTTGTACCTGAAACCAAGGATGCAAATCATCCTAAGAGGGAGAAAAGTAAAAACACTTGTCATTGCAAAGAGTCTTGCCAAAACTGAACTTGATCTTTATACTCCAACAGGATATGTATCCTTGTCTACTGAATTTATTAAATATTCTGAATTACATTCACTGATGTTGGCTTTATTGTTGTTTGCTGTTCTTTGGTAAAAGAGAAAACCAACTATGTAGCAAGAATGCAATCAGTTTGTGTATATTTATATGTTTTCCCCTCATTTATGTAGTAGTATATCCACACTGTGTTAACCATAGCTAAACTTGTAATTCATTTACAATCTTTCTCCTTAACAAAGCATAGTCAAAACCAGTGAAGATAACATTTGGTTTCAGTCAAAACAAAAATCATTATGGCATTATGATGTATCATAAAAACAGACTTATTAAACCATATGTTAGAGTTGGCTACCAGTTAAAGGTCAGTATTTAGAAAATTTTGGTGCTGTCTGTTGGTTCTAGAACTGTAGCTGTTGGGCTCCAGCAAACAGTAGCCCAAAGTACTCTCATCTCCCAAATAGATGGGGACATTGGAATGATAGGAGAGGTTGGCACATTATGTAAAAGGTGATAAATGGGGAGTATGGAATATAAAGGGAGCTTGGTAAATCAAGAATTTATTATAAAATGGGAGCTTCGAACAAGCAGGGAGTTTGGCAAAACCAAAACAGATAAAATGTGCTGTCAGGAGGGATGCATGAATTATAGTACATTGTTATCCAGTGAGCAAAAAGAACTACTGTTTTGTGTCATGCAATTACTCCAGCCTATTTACTTGGTGCTTGTTTTGCATTTATTGAGTGGCAGATTTCCACACCTTTAATAATAGGTGGTATTGGAGTAGAAGGGGAGGTGGGCAAGAATCCTCAAATTTAATGAGCAGGGAGCACTGAATAGGCATGGGGAGGCTGGCAAAGTATCATAAACTTAATAAGCAGGGATTTCCCTTCTATTTGGGAGGCAAGAGAAGTCCAGCTGAAGTGGTTCATACAGTTTTTCTACAGGAAAGCCAATAATACCATCCTGCTACTTCCTTTTAAAGACTTTGTCAAACTATATGACCTACTTTCTTTTAGTTTCACACTTATTATACGGTTTTCACAAGAAATCTACTTTTTCTAAGATATTTCAAGGAAGAACTACAATGCTATTTTTGTATAACTGCTAGTACTCTATGGAAGTATATTTATTGTTTAGAGTAAAAATAAATCATTTGCTCACCAAAAAATTTATCTCCTGTAATTGATTCTCTTTAGCTAACAAATTGAATTTAATCTACAGCCCAACTCACTTGGTGTTGGTGTGATTGGTGTAATTGAATGTGACTTTTTGCAACCAACACACAACAAGCAGGACTTTGATCAATCAAAAGTTTTCAGGTTTTTGTCTAATTGATTTTGATGAAGTAGCTTTCAAATTTAGACATTTCATATTAATATGCAAGTATTTAAACCAGCTTTCCCCACAAATTTAGAAATTGGCTGCTCCTATATTCCCTGCCATAAATTTCACATTGGTCATTATGTTGTGAATGCATGTAAGCATTTTTTGTAATTCCAATAAATTTAGCCTAAGAATGAAACAAGTGTTACTACTCCTTCCTCTATTTTATCAACTATTACTCTCTAGGTATGACTAATTTTCAAAGTGTTTAGCATGGAATGATTCATTTCAGTCTTTGTAAAAATACTTTCATGCTAGTGTATTTTGTATTATAACTTAACCCAATGCAAGAGTTTTTCTTTTTCTCATTTTCTTCCCTTTCATTAACTCTTCATCCTATTTCAGGGCTTGCATGGCAGGCCTTGGCCGAAAGCTTAATGAATACTGGTAAGCCTTAGTGATCATTTTCAAACATTCTCCAATTACACTTGAATCTTAGTCATCTTGAACAGTTAAAGAGATTCACTTGCAGCAGATATTGTTGCTTACAATTTTTTCCTTCAGAGTTACAATAAACTATAGCCAGATCTTTTGATCAAATGTGTTTCTTTATTGCAAGGCATGAGAAGAAAGGAGCTGGAAAGTCCAGTTCAAGTAACCAGCAGCAAGCTGTTGATGAAACTGAGGCGTAATTATTTGATTTTATTACCCTTTCTTGTTTCTATCTTGTCTTTTTTGTAAAGGAATGTTTTTTGATTTGGTAAGTATTGTTATAGTATATCTGCTTGTAATGGCAAAGAATAAGCTAGATATTAGATAGTTTGGTTTACCTAATATGAAGCAAAGTTATTCCTTTATTAATCTTTTTATCCTGTCTTGAAAGGCAGGTTATTTTTGCATTCATTTTCTTAATGCCATTAAAAGTTTTTAGCTGTTTTTACTTGCTGTTTTATCACAGGCAGTTTTACATCTAGCTTTTATTTCTCAGATGCTGAATTTAAGTTTCTTACTTGCCAATGATTCTTAATGGGGTTGACACTGCTACATGGTTAATAGCATGAATTACTATTTTTTTTTCATGGCTATTCTTTATTTATTTGTAAAACCTTGTAGTTTCCTTAAATTTGTCAACCCAAGAGGTCAAAGAAACTTTATGGTCATCAGGATGAAAGATCTCTTCCATCATGACCAACTTTTTTGCATTAGGTTTTTGCTTCCCTTCCATGCCCCCCGCCCCCATAAGCACATCTCTGCCAAAGTACAGGAATGCAATATTCAGTACTACTTGTTGTATGTGTAGAAATGTATTTGACTATGTGTTAATGTACTTTTGGATTTTTAAAGGCTACTCCCAGATCAAAAATGGGTGCAGTGTGATAGTGTAGATTGCCTGAAATGGAGAGTATTACCAGATGATACTGACCTTGATGCTCTACCTGAGAAATGGTATTGTAAAGATCACCCACTGCCTGAGTGGAGATCATGTGACATCCCAGAGAAGCTGGAAGATGAACAAGAGGTTGTGACACCATATAAGAAGGAAGTTACAAAACAGCTGTAAGTTGAATGTTGTCATCCTTATAAATACAAATGCTATAACATTTCTAATACGTATTAGCCAATCAGGGATGTATTTTCTCTATTTATGAAGCAATCTTTTATTGAGTGGAAATCACAGCTTTTTATAGATGGAAATATAGAGATGATGAAAAAAGAGTCTTTTAACATTAAGGCATATACTGAGAGCATCGTCTGTGGCATGGTGCTCAAATAAATGGAAGGCACTAACAAAGTTGGCCACTGCAAAGTGCAAGGATGGAAGGAGTCTCAACTTTCTCCAAACAGGCTTAAAACCTTCCATCCTTACAAAATATACAGGACAGTAAAGCTTCAAGCAGCCCACTATTTCTGTTAGATCTTGGGAAACCAAGGGCAACTAAATAAAATAATATGCAGTTATCATGCAGTTATGACATCATACAGTTATCAAATTGTGGAATAATTTCAGCAATATTGACAAATATTCCTTTACTAAGACAGATCAAGTGTGATGCAGTGCAATTATTCCACTATGATTAGGTATGAAGACTAAATGCGGTGTGCCTCATCCATAAACATTTGAGTTCATGCTTGAGTCATTTTCAGTATGATGAAAATATTTAAAAATGACCTATGCTTGAAATGAGTGGCCTTCACTTAGGTTTGGTTATTGCTCATATTCTAGCGCTTCTTAAATATGGAGGATTTATTCAATTTTAGAAAAAGAGAGCAACAACTGAAAAGGAAACAATCAGAGACAAATCTAAAACGTGCTAATGAATTAGAGGAAATGGTAAGTGTGCAAGTTATTCTTTACTGCAATAGATACTACATTTACAGTCAGAGACAAATCTAAACGTGCTAATGAATTAGAGGAAATGGTAAGTGTGCAAGTTATTCTTTACTGCAATAGATACTACATTTACAGATCTTCAGTCAGTTAGACTGAAAGACGCCCACAAATTTACAAAATGAGGATGATTTTGTTCTTACACTCTTCAAGATCATATTGTCAGGAGTGTTTTTGTAACGTTTGTGTAGTGTTAGTATAGCAGTAACCGCACGATATTTTGTAATTGCTTATACAGATAAAAAAATGTTGGCAGCATTTCTGTTATAAGTAAAACTATTGAATTTTTTAATGAACATTTGATAAATATAATATATGATAAATATGGTATACGATAGATTAGTATATATGACCTTTTGGATCGTTTCGGTCTATGGAATTAATGACTTTTTGTTCTCCCTTAAGATTCAGAGGAAAGAGAGAGAGTTGGAAGAAGAGGTGAGATTTTGTTGTTTGATCCTTCTGACTTTGGTCAATATGCGCAATTAAACATAGACAGTTAAAATCTTTAAAAAAAGAATGACTATCGTCAAATCGTAGTTTGGTATATTGTTAGGCTGCTACTTTCTTTGAGGAAGAAAAATCACTTTCATGTGGCAGGGAAAAAGTATTTTCTTTAGGACCACTAAAAAAGTTAACTTTTCAACGATTCCTCTCTTCAGAAAAGAAAGCGAACACAAAACGAAGCCAAAGCAAAAGCACAGGAACACGAAATTCGAAGGTATGATTATCCGTGTTCTGTCATAAGTAGTGTTGAACACCGCAAATCCGCAAAAACCGAAAACCGTCTAAAACTGCCCATTTTAAAACCGCAAAAACCGCAAAGTCTAAATTCATTCAAATTTAGATACATACGTCAGACTACGTTTTACAAAGCTAAGTATGGCATTCCTTAAATCAATATATTGAGTAAATTTCAGTCCAGAACCTAATTATTGGAATCTGGTCCAGAAATCTTTCAAAAACATTTCATCGAGTATTTCGTACTATGAAGAGGTGATCCAATGTTCCATTATAAAATTTTACTCTGCGGTTTTGTAGTTAAAAATTGGTTTTTACTTCTATAATTGTCAGAGGTTTAATCACAGATTTCTGAATTAAGCCATAGCCATCATTGGGTAAAGTTGCCTTTCTTTGATTCCTAACTCACTTTATTCTTCAACAATCACCCTCATTTCGTTCAAATATTTTAGTTCAAGGATAGCGCCTATCAACATTACAATTTATTCTGGCTTCAGAAGTATCCTATTTGAGCAGAATTGGACTAATCAGCTTGAAGACACCAACATCATCTTCCAAATAATCTGAATCTTTTATTCTGAATGAACGATAGCAATCCTGTTGATGATTACCACACGTCTATGTTATTTGACTCTTTTTTATCAATATTCTTTTGTCCGTAAGTCTAGACCTATAAAACTCTCAAGATTTCATGCATACATAGTGCGTTACACATTAAATTTTATGAAAACCGCAAAAACTGCACCACAAAACCGCAAAAACCTAAATTTCAAAAACCGCATTCGGTGTTCAACACTAGTCATGAGTTATATTCTTACCATTGTAGAAGAGGGGAAGTGGGAGGGGGCCCGCAGCTAGCTCAGCCCCCCCCCAGCTCGGTAGATTTCTCGGAAGTCAAGCACTGAATAGTTATTATTTTATGGCAAATTTGAGCATATATTAATAGTTATTTATATGTGCTCAAATTTAACTGTCATTTTCTCCAGGACCGCGGAGAGGGGGGCAAGGAAGGCAGATTGCCCCAGGGCCTCAAGGTCCAAGGGGGCCTCATAACACCCAATGCTTGAAGGTCTAGGGGCAGGGGAGATTTCTAAAAATTTTAACAAGGGGGCTCTAGGTGCACTATCAGAATGTGGGTGTGGCCCATTTGCAGAAACACCCATATTTTTGAAGGTGGTGACGTGTTAATTGAGTCTAATTGTGATATAATATATAGCCAACATCTACAAAGATCTCAAATGCCATATAGTAGTGAGGAAATCCATCTTAGCAATACCATACAAAACATTGAAAGCAAGGTCAATGCGCTTTGTAAAGCTAGATTGATACAAAAATTTGGTGGACTGAGCCCCCCAAAATGAACAATAATTTTAACAAGGGGGGCTGGGCTACCCTATAAATCACCCCTGTTTAGGGGCCTTATGGAGTAAATCAGCAATAATTTTCCAAAGTTAATATCAATGCACTTAAAATTTTCTGCTCGCTTCACTCTCATGAGGCCTCCTCTTCCTCTTTTGCCCCGGGGGCCTCTAAATTGTCTCGGCAGCCCTGATTGTCTCTTCTAGTTATTCAGACATTTGCAATAGTTTCTAATGCAAAAGTTGAGGGAAAATCTACTAATTGCAGGCTGAAATTGGAGTTGGGGAAGAACTCAAACGGTTCAAGTACACCGAATAGCTTAAAGGTTTGCTATAATTATTTCTTTTTTTCAATTGTTTGTGCCTTTTGTTCATTGAGTTTTGCTGACTTTGATTTCTGTTTGTATTGCTGCTTAAATTTTGTTGGCGCAGGTCAAACACTTTGAACGTAGAGCAATTTTTTGGCTTTATCGGCCTTACTTTTTCTTGCCTTGCTATCTAAATTGAAGAGCGGCACTGTTTTCATTTTTCAAGGATTGAAAGTTGAACTTTTTGATATTTGTATCAGTGTTTCCTGTACAAATTCGTTTCAATTTTAGACACCAACAAATTCAAATATTGCTGCAGCGGCCTCCTCAAAAACAATTTCAAAGCAGAACGCCACAAGACCGTCTCCTATTGTAAACGGCACTGGCTTGATTTTAACTTCACCGTCAACGCCTTCTCCTCTAGTTGTCTTGCGCTCTTCAACAAGCCAAGCATTACAACTATCACCAATGGTAAGTCCTTCGACCAAGTCAGGCAATTCAAAGCAACCACCTCCCCTGGCTGCTATTGCAGTTGACCGTGCAACTAGGCAGAGCATAAATCAAGCAATGAAACTGAGATTGCCTTTTACAACAAGAAGAAAAACGCAGACTGCTGCCGCTGTAACAACTATGCCTGCTGCAGCAAAAGTAGTCACAGCAATACCAAAGACAAATGTATCACTTGCAACAACTGTGTTGTCTCCATCATCGCAGAGTATCGTTTTGGTATGATTTGCTGTCATAATTCTGTTCAGCTCTTTGTATGTTCAATACATATGTGGACACACGCACGTGCGATCGCACGTGTCTCCGGGCATGGAATGCTAAATCTTGCTAAAATCAATTGTTTTCTGTGTCAGTTCTTTGATGTGATGTTATTTAATTCACATATAGGTATTATTCATAGGCTTACGGCGGTAGCTATCATCAGTTTACCCAAAGTTCTGGATATAATATGAAGGTTCTTAAGGTATAAGAAGTGCTGAAAATATTAGATATAATCGCATTGCTCAAAGTAATAGATTTTGTCGAGACTTTTGCAATACTAGACACCATCAATGTACCCCTGCAGCGGCAAGAAGAACGAAGTAGTGTTATGATAGCAAGGTAAAGTAAAGGTAGTCCCTTGTAGGGAGTGCATGCTAAAGAGGACACGTATCCTGAGCCATCGGCATGTGAGGTAGGGTGGCCAATTCCTTTCCTCGCCACCTTTATCTCCCCAGTGTTACCACCAGGTACCCATTCGCTGCGGGGTGAACAGTGAGCGAGCATTCAGTCAAGCCCTCGAGTCGGGCTCGAACCATAGACCTTCCGCACAGGAGTGGTGCGCTCTAACCGCTATGCCACCTAGTGAGGTACTCGAGATATTAGCTGCATTATCAAGGGACTTGATAAATATTTGATATTATCAAGGAATAAGGTTATCAAGATAGTTCCAATACTGGATATTATCATAGGGACTTAGATAATTATTTCATATTATTAAGCTATAAGACTATCAAGATTCTTGCATATTGTCATATCCCTTACAATAGTAAGTAACAAGAAGGTGCCTAGAATATTAGATGTTATCAAAATTTTAAGTTTCAGATATTGTTTTGCAGGCACAATCACAAACTGTTCCTGTCACTACCGCATTGCCACCAAAGCCAATTGCAAACGCCCCACAAGTGATATCATTAGCACCAAAAAGTCAGATTGCTGTTACGAGTGCACCTAATTCAGCAAACGGATTACCTAGAGTATACAGATTTGTTGTTAAAGATCCCAACACAGGCGGTGCAGTACCTAAGGTGCAGCCTAATCTGACAGCATTAGCAATTCGACCAGCCACACCTGTTACTCTTGTCAGTCCCACACCGATAAGCACACCAGCGCAACAGAAACCAACGCCCCAAGCCTCAACAACAAAAGAAACTGCGGTGAATAAGCAATTTAAGGAGGAGCCATCATCAAATTCTATTAATCAACAACTGGCACAAATTGGCATTGACGCAATCGCTGCACAGGCGCATGTAATTATTTTTCCTTTATCTACACCGCTAAAGCAGTTAATAAAACTACTTTGGTACTTAGTAGCCTAGGTGTTAGAATGAGCAGGGGTATGGAAAGAGTTAAAATGGATAATTTACATTATTGGCGAGCACTGAGTCTAGTGACTTTGTTGTTATTCAGGCATCGTAAAAGGGCACACGACATACATTTTCAAACCAAGGGTTCCATGTGTTGATTCTCACTCTTAAGTGCCTAATTTCTTGGGGATTTGAATGCACCGGGAAGTTGGAAACATTAGAAGACGTTGATAAGGGGCAGGGGTTAGAACAAATGCTTTTTAATCTAAGATAATGCTGTTATGAAGCTCTTCATGTTCATAAACCAGGCTTGTATGGCTGTGAGAATAAAGGAGGCAGACATATTGCTGACAGACGAGAAGATTTATTCAAAATATTTTTTTCGACATGTGTTGAAACATTTGTGCAGAAAAATTAATAAGCGGGTGGCTGGAAATTTTCGAAAATTATTTAGGGGGGACGGCCTAAGAATATGTCCAAAGTTAATTTTTTTTTCTAATAATAGGATCTGGTCCCATCCATGGCAATAACAACAACAACAACATTAGCATCAAGACAAAGCTCTCATGTAGTCAGCAGAGAACTATCAAAACCAAGTACTACTGCCAGTCTTGCCATCGGAGATCCTAGTTCTTCTGCCAGAACCAGGTATGGATATCCGGTTTCAGCAATATTCTCATCACCTGTATATATTTTATGTACTGATTTCTTCTTTGTATTATCAAAAAATCTCACCTAGGTGATGATTTGAGCTCTATACACTTTTTTGCTTAATTGTATGGGGGTCGAATTAGCAGGGGAGTGGATATTTTTTCCGATTTTCATAAAACGGAGGGGTGATATTAAAATTACCTACCAGGAAAATCTCAACAGCCCTGAAGGAGGTAGAAGAGCTGATGATCGCATCAGATGGTTTTGAGTGAAAATTGGATGGAGTGGTAGACAGTGTTCCACCTGACAAGGGCTGTGACGTGTTTGATGTAGAGTTGACTCATGGATAATGGGATGAAAATGACAGTTAAAATTTTGCTTATAGTGTTGATGGAAATAGAGTTTGCCAAAATGGCTGGGTCATTATAAAATGCTATGAGGGGTGAAAAATTTCAAAAGTGCAATATAACCCCCCCTACAATTAAGCACAAAAGAGTACCAGAGATAAATTGTATAATGACTGGGCCTTGGCTCTGTGTTGGACTGCCTCTCCTAGTAACTTATAAGTTCACATTTATGATCAGTGATTCTGAAGTGACTAGTCATTATTAGGGGTAGGGGGCTGGGAGAAATTTAGTGGAGTCATCCAAAATGTTTTGGCTTCAATGGGGCCACCAGGAATGTCACAGCAAGGGAGGCCATTAAAAGTTTCCTGAAGTTTACCCCCAAAATATATCAAATCATTCAAATTGTTGTTTACATTGTCAGCAATATTCCTCAGCTATATATAAGATATAAGTTATATCACAAAGGATCAGTTTCACCGTCACTATCATCATTATCACTGTTTATTTACAGCTGAATGTTGATACTTATAGATGGATACCATACAATACTGCTGAACTAGGAGTAGCTGATTAGGAACGTAGTATTAAGTTTTCTTCGCATATGAGGACAGGGGGGACATGAAAAATTACAGCTGTACAATGAAGGGGTCGTTAAAATTATCAGAGGTGAGGTTGAGGGGCCATTAAAAGGCTTTGATATCTATGGAAATATCGTCAGGGCCCGGCGATTAGGCCCCCTACCCCGCATTAATGATGGGTGGTCCCCTAAGTGATGAATGATCACAATTTATGATGGCAGTTTGTGACTTATTAAGGCATATTTCATTCTTGCTTTTTAGTCAAGCATGCACTCCAGGATCTAAGAGAAAGGTAATTGAAATAGAAGATGGTGATGACAAGGAAGATAATGATGTAGTAGTTGTTGAAACAAAGAAGAAGCTGAAAATGGAAGAGAAAAACGATGGAAACGAAAAGCAGATGTCAAATGTAGGACAGGGATCCCAGGGCACCTCAACCACTTCGAACGAAAAAGCAACAGCCACTGAGAAAGATGAGAAAAATTTTTCATTGGTAGTAAAGAACAATCCAGCTGATAGTATTGTAGAAGATATAGATGCGTTACCAGCAGATAGAATGAGAACTATGCTTGTTCAAAGAAGCCAGCAGTTGAGAGACCTTCGTGAAAGTATATGCAAGCTCTTAGGCCTTCTTGTTCCAGAAATAAATCTCCCACGACCAGAAGCGATGCCTCTGGATGACAATACGATTGATGTTTTACTGCGGGATGTTTTAGATGCAAACAGAGATACACGTGATAACTGACGTGATGGTCAATAGTTGCTATACAGTAATGATTTATACGCTTTCCATTGCAGCATATAAATCACTACTGTATAGCATATTCTAATTGGAGTGTATCATCCCCAGAAATTTAGCCCGATGTGTGTATTTATTTTAGCAATGTACATCTTCACTATTAATGGCATTGGTATGGATACAGTGGAGAAGTCATCTACGTCCTCATTATGGATTTCATAATGTACCTCGGATGCATGTTGGTCGTTGAATCTGAATTCATTTCATGTATCACATAATGCAGTGCGATACGTTATTCAAATATACCCTCAACATTGGATTTTGCTAAAAATGGAAGTAACCATGTACCTCAGAGCTTAGACAAGTTGATTAGAAGTGATACTCCATTGTCCTTGCACAATTTATATACTTTCATATAGATTCTCTTTGATTTCCATTTTTGACGGTTCTGCTGAAGATCTTGAGTGACAGGGAAGAAAGGGTATCGCCCTTCTAACGCACCTGGTTCTGGATTTCAAATGGTTGCCATGACATGCTGTATGCAAAGACCAGGAACTGAAGAGACAACTCATAATACTTAAACATGAATGTAGATATTCTCCAGGTAGTAGGAATGCTTTTTAAATATGATCAACTTTAGTCAATATAGTTTTAAGCTAAACAGAGTTTGAACGGGTTGAACGAGTTGAAGTTTGAACAGAGAATAAATTAGATGCGCAAGACAACCTTCATCTTGTAACACAAAGAGAAAGTTGTTGAAGCAGCTTTTACTAACTAAGCAGAGCTAACCCCTCCAGTGTGACTTCAACATATAGCTGGACAGTTCGTTTCTATCGGCAGTTGTTTAAACATGAACATACCAATTCAAAGTAGAATATTACCGGGTGTCCACTGCGACTGGAAAAGCTGGAAAATGAGTCTTTTTTTCAGAATTTGACTGGAAAAGCTAGAAAACCATAGGTTTTTCTCCTACTTTGGCTGGACAAGTTGGAGTTTCATTTTTGGGCCTCATAATAATCAACAGCATTATTAGATAAGAAATAAAATTATCGAGAAATATGATTAAAGAAGAGAAGATTGATCAATATCACATGGGGCAGGCCGTTTTCACTAAGTCGACTCAGGATTGGAAGTTCTCCCTATGTTTTGCCAGGTGTGGTTGGTAGATCCTTACCCACTGGGGATGTTTTACCGGACGATATTGAATTTACATAGGAAACTCCAATTTATTGGAAATTTTAATGTCACTCAATACTTTGTGACAATAGTCGGACAGCATTTTCAATGGCTGGAATTTCATATCGAAATCCATGGTTTGGCTGGAAAACAATGTGCTTTTTCTGCCCAAAAGGTTGGAAAAAGGTCACTTTTTTCTGAAATTTGGCTGGAATTTCAGCTTTAACTCAGTGGACACCCTTTATTGAGACCCAGCTTATTAGTTGCTAAATTCTATGTTGCTACTTCTGTATTGCTAAATTAGGATGCTTGTCTTAGAAGCTAGACAATGACTACCTTCAGGCGATTTTCGAGCAGGAAGTGCTTATAAGCTCTAATGGTTCACTTTGTTCTTGGTGGTAAAATTGAAAGTCAATTTTTATATGGTTCAACTGCTTAAAAATCTAGTTTTTCATTTCAGCAAAAATCTGATACAAGCTCACCATGCTAGTATGAGAAATTTTATGTTGTTTGCCTTTGGTTTTACTCAAATCTTAGTTAATGCAGCTTTAATTTGATTTGATTAAATCTTTCCTTTCACCCATGTTTCTTATCCCAAAGCGATTATCCTTGATTTGCGTTACCACATTTTTATCATGACAGATTTGCCACGCTATTTTTGCAGGAACATCTTATTCTGTATGGTAGACCAGACAGTGGCTTAACTGCACAAACAGAACGACTTCTTTCTATCCTTGCCACCTGACGTATCGCAAATTGTTTGTTTATATTTAGGTCAAAAACGCCATTATAGCCTAATATTCAGCAAATAATGATTTTATTGATACCCAGTTGAATTCTACATTAATCTATCTTATGAGCAGATAATTCCCCAAGTTAAATATTTGTACCAGTTTCTCCATGCTTGTCAGTACTAGAGTTACCAAAGATTACTTGTAATGTAACAGAAGATTTTATGCTAGCATTTACGACGTGCATGCCACGTGCAACAGAACACGATTTGCAATAAAGGCAGGAGTGTATGTTGATAATTGGAAAAGGCAAGACCATAACTCTATGGGCAAGACCAAGCAGAATAGAGCCCATTAGTGATGACGTCATGAAAATATATTTTTAGAATCTTTATGTGTTGACCTCATGGAATGAGAGAGCACCATAAAATAGACATGTGTTGAAAATTTTAGGTATATGTTTGACAACTTGAGGCTAATATTGTCAAAATGGGATTAAATACGAAAATTTGACGATAGAAAACTTGCCATGCAGACCGCTGTATTTTTCCCCTGGTTCTGAACTTTTATGAACCAGCCTCAAAATACAGTGATTTGATTGGAACTATGTCAACATTCCATTGCTTATATCTCGGTCATTATTTTTCAGATCGAGATGAAATTTGTAAAAAGTAGCTATTTCAAAGTGCTTTTTTCAGAATTTAAAGCTCAAATTAGAATATTCTAAAAATAGATTTTTTGTGACGTCACGCTAATGAACTCTATAGTTTGTATAATACATGGGTGTCAAACTCTGGCCCGCGGGCCAAACTTGGCCCGCCGTGTAATTTCATTTGGCCCTTGAGGCAATATCAAATTAACGTTAGAGCTGGCACGCCGGTATTATAAAGCGGTGGAGCTGCTTTAACA
Source organism: Cassiopea andromeda (assembly GCA_018155075.1). Taxonomy (NCBI): domain Eukaryota; kingdom Metazoa; phylum Cnidaria; class Scyphozoa; order Rhizostomeae; family Cassiopeidae; genus Cassiopea; species Cassiopea andromeda. The sequence continues at coordinate 1,187,465 of WIPJ01000702.1, forward strand.
CCGCATTCACCGCTAATACTATAAATCCCATAATGCTCTGCTGTTGTTTTGGCGCACCTGCAACGCCCTCTCCTTTGTGTCAGTAACGATCCGTGTTCTTGCTCAAAGTTTCGACTGAAGCCGACCGGCTCACCCCGTCTCTCCGTGCCTCTCTCCCAAGACGTGCTGCGGTCTCATATTACAACAGTTCTACTGTGATACCCCCAAAAATGACGAAAAGGAAGGGAGAAAACAGAACTTTTTTGTTTAAAACAGAACAGAACTTAATTTTCACTAGTAAACGTTGCTTGTTCCATATTCATGCACTTTCTTTTGCTACTTTAAAGCTTGAATGTTTGATTGATTTTGTTATTGTTATTTTATTTTCAAATTTATTATTAGCCTGTGAAAGAGCTTATATTAAAATACCTCAGAATTTTACCTCGATTTTGTCAAGTTATATAAGTCTTGCTTGTTCAGTATTCATTGCAAAATTGATTTGGGTACCTATTAAAAGGATAATCTATTCAACCTTGGCCCGCGGCTTCAGTTCAGTTTTAAATTTTGGCCCACTCTATATTTGAGCTTGACACCCCTGGTATAATAGATATTTCAACAGAGTTCACTTGTTTTACATTGCTTCCTTTCTTCTGAAAAACAAACCATTTTTACTGCTTTAGCTTCAATTTGTAATTTTGAGCAATTTTCTAGGCTCAGTAACATAGTAAAAAAAATAGCATTTATACAGGCTGACTTTTTCAGAAATACATATTCTGTTATCAATCAAGGACCTGTTCAACGAAATAAACAATGAAATCAAAGAGCAAAGGAAAGCTAATTAACTTATATTAGTCATAAAAATGTTAAAAGTGTTTTTGCAACTAACGAAAGATTGTGCTTAAAGAGTACGAAAGGTCTCCCGGTTCGAGCATTCTTGGGAAGTTTATTAAAGAGTTCTGCTCCTTGGAAGACAAATGCTTGGTTGACAGATTCTGTTCTATTTAAAAGAAACACGAGGGCTGAATTACTTCAGCTTTTGCCGGTTCCATGTTGATGTAATCATCATGTATCCTGTCTGATCCAGATATTGACTGCCTGATGAGTAACCTTTTTCCATGCTTTTCTGTCATATGCGTCAAGGATAAGAGTGGTTGGGCTTGTACCAAAGTGTTGCAGGTATGTTTTTCGTTGTCTCCCTCGTGCTCTTTTTCCAAGTATCAATCCACTTAGAGATAGATGCGCCAATTTCTCTTTTCTGATTACATGACCCAAGAATTTCATTTGCCTAATTTTGATCGATTTCAACAATCTTGTATTACGGCTAACTTGCCTGAGGACATTTTCATTTGACTTTTTTGCTCTCCATGAAATTCGTTGCATACGCCTAAAGCACCACATCTCGAATGCCTGAATTCGTGACTCCATGACTTTGGATATATTCCATATTTCTGAGCAGTAGGTAAAAATTAGATAAATGTAGCAACTGAGCACACGAAAGCCTGATTTGAATGTCAAATTTTTGTTACAGAGAATTGATTTCCATTTTCTTGAAGGCTGATTTTGCTTGTCCAAGTCTTATCTTCATTTCGTTGTCCTTTCGATATTTCCAAGATAGCGTGCAGCCCAAATATTTGAAATGTTCTACTTGTTTCAATTTCTTTCCATTCAAGAAAATATTACATTGGGGAGCATCACTGTTCGCGTTTTTGGTGAAAATCATTACCTCTTGTCTTCTTGCTGCTAATCTCCATTCCAAAATGTCTACTTCTAATATCGAGTTCATTTAAAAGTGCTTGTAAATCTTCTGTATGTGCTAAAAGTACAGTATCATCCGCATATCGTAAATTGTTGATATTGTGTCCTCCAATGGATTCCCCCTTAAAGTTGTCTAGAGAGATCTGGTGAAAGTTATACACTAAACAATGAAAAGAGATCTGGTGAAAGAATGCATCCCTGTCGAACACCGCGTTTTATTGGAACCATTTCGCTAAGCTTAGAGTTGACTCGTAGTTCTGCATATTGCTGATAGTGCAATGCCTGCAATCACGAAGATCTTTGTCATATAGGCTAAGATCGTCCAAGAAGTGCATCAGTTCGTTAAAGTCTATTCTATGAAACGCTTTAGTGTAGTCCACAAAGCACATGTAAATTTTTTCTTGCATTTCATTTGATCGTTGACCGATGTTTTTTAGAACAAAACTGCATTCCTTGTTCCACAATCGCTTCGGAAAGCAAACTGACTAGCATTTAATTCGGTCTCTAGTTTAGGTTTAATGCGTTTTCCGAGAACTTTAAGCAGGACTTTTGTGAGATGTGACATTAAACTAATGGTTCTGTGTTCTTCACATAGTTATGTTCCGGGCTTCTTGGGTAATGATGCAAAGACTGAATGGCTCATCTCTCCTGGCAGTACCCCTTGGTTGTATATTTGATTGAAGAGTTTACAAAGTACGCCTATACCGTCCTGTCCAAGTGCTTTGAGCACCTCACAACTAATGGTGTCTGGTCTCGTTGCCTTTCCTACTTTTGACTGTTTAACTGTTTATTCAATTTCTAGCTCTAAAATTTCGGGACCTGATAAGTCACCTTCAAACAAAATCGGAATGCTTGTTCTATTGGGGTCGTCGTATAACGCTTTGATGTACCTTTCCCAACGTTCTAAAATGCCCTTAGTTTCCCTGATGATATCGCCTGATTCGTCTATGATGCATCCACGTTTCCCATTTTGACCAGTGATCTCACGGATTTTTTGATGAGTTACTTTTGGAGTTACATTATATATTCCTCCATTTCTAGGCATTTGTTATTTAAGTAGTCTTCTTTTGCTTGACTACATTTCATTTTTATCTCTCGATTTAAATCTGCTTATTCGCGCTCATTATTAGATATTTTCATTTTTCTTCTTCGTTTCATCAATTCTTCAATTTCAGCCGTGGCCCAACTCTTGTGGTTAGGTTTCGTTCATATCGGGAGCGGTTCAGTTGCACTTTCTAAAGCATCAGCTATTCCATGAAAGCAATCCTTTACTGTACAATTTTCAAGGTTTCCGTCAATCTTTTCCATGAACATTTGTCTAAAGTCTGATTTTTCTACTTGAGTTCACTTGTCCTAGTCAATACGGCGGTAAAATATGATTCATGTATTACTGTAAGTGTTAAATGTATCTTTGCAATAACAGGATTATGATTACTTCCACAGTCTGCATTACTGCACGACTTTCCATGTAAAATTGCGCTAAAGAATCGTTTTTGGATCAATATAAAATCAATTTGGTTCTTTATGATGCCGTCTGCTCTTCTCCAGGTTCAAAGTTTCTCATCCTTTTTCTGAAACCAGGTATTCATGATGCACAATTCATTCTAATGGCACCACTCTTGAAGAATGCGATCTTTCTCATTCATAACTCCTAATCCGTGACTTCTTATCACATTTTCAGCCTATTCCGAACCAACTTTTGCATTGAAGTCCCCCTTAACAAGGAGGAGTTCGTTACTTTTACATTGTTTCATGCCTTCTTCCAATTGATTGTGAAATTGTTCGAGCTGTTCATCTGATGATTCAGAAGTGGGTACATAAACTTGCAACAGGCGCATGTCGACATATCTGCTTGATATTTTAAGTAGTGCTAATCTATCAGAGATTCCATAGAAGCCCTTAATGCTGTTGTTCAAACTGCGGTGCACCAAGAAACCAACTCCATTTGTGTGTTCATTGTTCCCTGAATACAGGACGGTGTGGCCATCTTTCTTGAAAGTTCCATTACAATTCCATCACATTTCTGCCAACCCAAAGATCTTCAACTTCAATCTGTTCATTTCCAGGTCAACATTATTTTGCCCTTTTGAACAGTGTTCGTACATTCCACCTTGCTATATATGTTGTGTTTTTCTTCCCTCTTTATACTTTTTTGTTTTTGACAATAGTAGCAGGATGACGATCGGGTCCAACCTGCGTCACATTGGTGTCCCTACCGAGCGAGACACTATCTCTTGTCCCCTTTACGTTGTTTTTCGAGATACAATTGTAGTTATTCATGAGGTTTTCTAAGCCATGATTTGTTCCAGCACAGGCCATTGCTGGTCCAGAGCCTCGTTGGCCGAATTCAGAAAAAGAATTTGTTGCTCAGGGACCACCACGAGGAGGTGAGGTTGTATTAGTCCCTCCATGTTGATGACGATTGAAATATTGGCCTAACTGTTCTGGTGAGAGGCCTTTCAAATCACATGAACACATCCATTGCTGTACGCCTGTTTCACATTTCAGTTATCGTCTTCCAACATTCTGGTGTTTCACGTGGTCTTACAATCTTTGCAGCTCTGATTTGTATGGACTGCAGCTTATCAAATATTTGCAACCAGTGACAACCATTTGCAGCTGTTGTAAGTGTGTTGGTGAAGGCCATTTAGAAGTGGTTCTCAAAGGTCCATTATTTTCTTGGAAAGAAGCTGAACATTGCACACTTTTTATACGATTACACTTTTTTATAAGAAAAATATCAATATTATTGTATTATTTATACGAAATATGAGGCTAAAAATCGGCACAAATTGAGAAGCATTTATGAAACAGGCAGGCCGAAGTTCAAATAATAACTTACAAAAACTGTTTCTACTTGTAAATTTTTTATCAAACTAGCAAGAAAATAGAATGAACATCTACTACATGCCTCAAAACCTGAACATCCTTTTTCTTCCATCACAATTGCCTTATCTGGATTGTTTTATTGACATTGGAAGTCTTTAGATTTACGGAGCATTTAAGAATCATTTAAGGCTGGGTTAGACGAAATATTAGGAAACATCAAGACTGAAACCAAAGAATTTATTTCTTGTAAAAAACGTGTAAAGGTTATAAGAATATCAAAGCTCAAAATCGCTGAAACTTCGGAATAATATGAAATTACTGCAAAGCTCTAGCTTCATCAAGACTTAGGATTTTGTTCATTTGAGTTTTAATACTGCTTGTAGCAGTGGTGTGTCACAGTAAATACTGTGGCCAACTCTCTTGCAGCATGGCTAGCTTTTAACCCACTTTTGTTGCGAAGTTGAAAATATTGGGTGGGGTGACGTCCCCCACGCCCCCATCAGCATATCCCTGACTTGTAAATTAACCTTTGCACTATCGATGCATTATTTACTATTCTATTCGACGTCTGTTATACTTTATGATAAAGTAAGACATCAACAAAGATTCGAACATACACGCATTCTATTTTATAAGGAAGCTTTTTTGGCTCATTACTGAAACTTTTAAAACATTCTTAACGCTCTCTCAAATATTTCTTGAGCTCTAATGTTTGCAAATGCACATTAAGGGAAAATGAAAAACGTCATGTACTCCTGAAATCATGATCAATCTTAGTAAATAGCAGAAGAGTTAAAACTGTTAGAGGAAAGCCAGTATAACATACATAGCATTTTGTACACAAATAAATCGCAATTTTATACACTTAATACACTCACCGTATTTCTCTGCCTATAAGCCCAGGGCTTATCTGTGTTCGTAGGGCTTTTTTGGTGGGCTTATATGCGGGGGGGCTTATCCGCGGGGGGGAGACTTATACGAGGTGTAAGAAAATATTCAGTGAGAAAATAACCCAAAATCCTCAGTTTGCCCAACATATTTAGAATTTCTTTGCAAACATTAGAGCTAAAAAAGCATAGCAGTCAACATTAACATATTTAAAATTTCTTTGTCTGTGAAGCGTGTTTTTTTAACAGCACACGAAGTGAAAGTGTCCGACATAAAGGAGACGGACAAGGCTATCGAGGTTATAGAAATTAGAGAATGCGCTGTGGTCAATCTAGAACTAATTACTAATGTGAAATATCATCGAGTGTTATAGAGCACTCCAAAACAAATACAGGAGTGTGGGAGTTGAAGCATCATAAATGTTTTGAAACATTACATAGTAGATACTTTTAAAAGGTTTAACGATTAATGATCATCTATATGAATACGGAAGTACTAAGAGCGACAACAATGAACCCATTTGGTTCTCGCTAGTAGAAATTGCCTTTTCCTTTTCGGAGACCTTTTCAGTTAATTTTCAAATTCTCCTACTCCCTTCTCCTAAAACAATGTTGACTTGCATGCAAAGGGAGTAATCTCAACTATTCGAGAGTCGAAGTAGGGTAAAGGCAAACAGAACTTTTCATAGTTCAACATTGCATCGGGAAAGGAGAGAAAATGTGCAAAAATATGCAAAGTGCTCCAACCACGACTAATAAGCAGCTACACGCTATTTTTATAAGGAACCTAGCTCAAGGCCTAGTTTTAAAAGTTCCTTATTTTTGAACCTCTTCTTGTCAAATTCTAGTACAAAAAGATCCTTGATAGTTTTTAATTTTCACTGCACAGTTAGCGTCATAAAAGTGGTACAGACACAAGGAAGCATCAAAATTCGGAATTTCACCTTTAATTTTGGCTAGAACTTAAGAATAAATGCACAAATGAGGAAAGAAAGAAGTATATAAATGAATCAATCCGAGTTTTGGCTGTAATTGAATGGAAACGGTTTCCTAATTCTTGATTGTTTGAAGTTGTAAAAAGCTTTAAATTTGAAAAGTTGCTCAGCTTTCTTTCCGTTAGTAGTATAAGTTTCTTAAATACGTCGGCAGTCTACATGTAGGTTCCTTATAAAGTGGGTCCTTATGCAAAAAGCGTTTATGAGACTTGCGCCTAGATCAGTGATGTGCGCCGAGATACTTTCCAAAAAAAAGGTCACGGAAAATGCTGTGGCCAACAACTCTCTTGCAGCGTGGCTGATTTTTGACCAACTTTCATGCATATTTGAGAATGTTGCGGTCATGATGCCCCCACACCCTCTCATCGGCACATCCCTGATCTAGATGTAATGAGGGCTGTTACGCATTGAGCATCTCAGTGAACCAACTCACTGTGCAGTAAACCTGCTCCAAATGGGTCAACCGCTAACCTAGTATGTATAACCTAGTTAACTATGGCTATAATGAAAGGTAGCTGTATAATGTTATGCCAAGTAATTGGATATTTGCTTCGATTTGTTTTGCAGATTATGATGTAATTAAGCCTCTAAGTTCCGCAATCGCTCGCATTTTCTACTTCCAATGCATCTGTTGTCTTCGGCAATGCATGCATGCAATTCCCCTATTAGTCTGCCGTGCAGGAGTTAAGAATAAGATAACGCAAATTGCACAATTGACGCATGGGTGGCGTGTGGACCACTGTCTTACAAAGACAGCAGGAAAAATACCCTTTTTACAATCTAATGCCACCTAACCAGTCATTCATGCAAAGTTATTAGTGGAAGTATTTCTTAGCTAGATTACAGGTTAATTTTTAGCTAAGAGAAACGTTGTTTAATTCAAGCTTCAGTTTGCACGTGAATCAAATGCTTGAATGCTACCAATGTCCACGAACGCCGACGAGGAGAAGCAAGCGCCCTCCCCATGTATTCGCAGGAACAGGGGAAGCTAAAATGTCCTTTTTGAAAGGTAGTAGCTTTCTTTTCAAAGAAGCAGAATCCAATTGGGAAAGAGAAACTTTTATGTGAATGCAATAAATCATAGTGAATAAATGCACTCTTTTTTAAAAGAATAAATTTTATGAGAATATTGAGGCTCAAAATCGCTGAAATTTAAGAACAATTTAAGAATAATGCGAGGCTCAAGCTTCATCAAGATATAAGAATTTTTTGTATCACAATTATGCTACTGCTTTCGTATGTATTTTTGTATTATCGATAAAAAATATAAGCTTTTGCTCAGTTTTATGATGTAGTAAAACATCAACAAAGATTGGAATATAGCCTCTAAATTTTTAGGCCAAGTTACACCTTTGGTATTTAAGAATAATTATAGAATAGCTCTAGGCTCAAAATCAGAGCAATTTAAGAACATTGAGGCTGGGAAAAATTTAGGTATTCTTATAAAAAAAGTGTATAGCGCCTCCTAAAGGTTGGAACGAAAATGTCCCAAAAAGGATCTTGGGATCCCTTTTTCTCCTGTTGGCCGTCTTGCCCTACTCAGGTCCTGTTTACACTACACAAACCAATCCGGGGCGAATTTGGGTACGTTTGACCTGGGTTGAGCCCGGGTTAATTTAACTTGGGCTTCATTTGTTTGTAGTGTAAACACAACTAACCCCGGTTTCGCCCCGGGTTCGACCCACTTCAAACTGACCCTGCAACAGAGGTGGGTTCTCCCCGGGTTAGTTATTTTAAACATAGTGTATACGCAAACCAATTCTATTGGAAATAAAAAATATTTTGCTCAAATGAGTAAGGAAGCTGTTGAGCAAAGTTCAATATGGACTGATGAAGCAGTTCTACTCCTGATAAGAATTTGGGCTGACGAAAAGATCCCACAGCAGTTAAGCCTAGTTCCTATCTGCTCACAAAGACCGATCAACGAGAAGATGGCCAAACTATGGCTATATCCGTTTATTTTCTCAAGCAAGAAAGTGGAAGATATCAATAGTTTGTCTGTAAGGAAGCGAAAAACGTCTAAATTGTTTTGCTATGTAAACGCAACAGGGTTTGTACCGGGTTCGCCCCAGGTCAAATTAACCCGGGTTCGCCAAGAGTTAGTTTGTGTAGTGTAAACAGGGCTAATTGCTCCTGCGTCCCTGCCCATGTGAAGTGTGTTTATGGGAGCGCGTGGGAACGTAGGAATCATACACAGTAAATTTACTGCTTAGGGCTTGTCCTATTCTTAGAACAAGAGGTCAAAGAGGAACTTAAAAACGCGTTGAAATGAGCTTATCAGCTCAAAAGCGGACGTGATTAACTGCTTTCATGGCTTTTCTCTTCTTGTCTATTTTATCTGATGTCATCACTTCCCCCAAATGCCAAGCACTATACCTTTTCAATATATATCACGAAGGTAAAGACTTGAAGTGACAGTGATATACTCTCTCTGAAACACGTGATAAACATTGTTATCGCCGATGCGAACTGAAATTATCAGTCAAGTGAGACTAACGTAATCAGCGACAAGGATCTTATTTAGGTGATATAAAGCAAATGCACGGATCTTATTTAGGTAGAAGCAGCTAGCACCTCCAACTAGCAAGGCAATGAAAGGTCAATGATACATGACACGAGATTGAGATTTGTGGTTTTGCATGTGGAATATCATTTCGTGACTTAGCACATTCTGGGAGCAGTGTTTACGCTAACTGTGAATATCCAACGGTACTTTAGAGCGATGCTTGCACCAGAAAAACCAGACGCTAATACAACAGAAACAAATGGAGCTGATATTTTAATCAAACAAGATGACGATAACGTTGAGAAAGTTGAAAAACTGAAAAAGATACAGGACGCAGCTTCAAAGGCAACGAGAAATCGCAAAATTTCGCTCGATATGAACAGAAAGCCTGCAAGAACAGCCTCACACGAATGGACGATCAGTTTAACGAAGTTGAGGGCCAAACGCGAGTTTGAGAATGGTATTTTTGGGTATGATAGAGGAGGATCGGAAAGAGCCAACACGGGCTTTGATAAACGAATTCAAAATAAACCTGAAATGGCTGGACTCAAACTTCCATCGATTAGAATAAATAATCGACGAAGAAGCTCAACGCTTGGATGTGTCGATGATCTTAAATTTAAAAATGAAAGGCAGAAGAAATTGAGTTTTGATTCTGGCGTTAGAGACATGCGGAGTTACAGCGAAATGCCAAGTGGAAATGAGCTGGATGATTATTCGACTCCATTGAATCGAACGATTGATCACGATACAGGAGAAGCAACTGAGCAACAGGGACCTCCAAATACCGTAGGAAATAATGATTTATTAGATGTAGGTGGGGAAAACGGCGATGCCAAGGGGGTGTACCGACTTTGTGGACATACATCACATGCGAAGAACTTGAGTCCAAACTTCTATCCTGCTAAACAACAGGCAAATACTGTCGAATCATTTGAAAATGAGAGGACAATTGAAGTACCAAAACAAGTTCCTATTTCCAGTCATTTTGCTTCCAAGGTTGATGACTTTTTGAAGAGAGACCAGCCCGGGCCATCTCCTAACAGTCTGAAAATATCTAAAACGCTTTTTGATGAAAGAATAAAAAGCAAAAGACCTAATAAAGGAGCTACATCGAAATCTAAATATTCATCGTGCGATTCAATGTTTTTAACGACAAGTTTGTGCATGAATCCATTTGCGCGGCCAGACGATAAACCCTGGTACTACGCGACAAAAGAGGGAAGGTGCCGGTATCTTCGTGCTCCGATGACACCTGTTTTGACGGTAGAAGAGATTTTTCAGCACAGTGACAGCAAATCATCTGAATAAATAGTTATATCTTCGATTAACCTTTGATGCTTTATGAAGGACCTTGGCATTGCAGCGGATACAGTAATTATTCAAATCATAGATTTATCGACAGAGAAACACTATTATAAGACCTCTTAGAAAACATTGGTTTATCATCCTTGTTCGAAATTTCTTAGACGCAAGCGGGCGCTTTTTCTTATTGTATCTCTGTATAAGGCAGGCATGCCGGAGGGCTAGGGGGCTGCAGCCCAGGGCTCATTAATTTGCGCGAGCCGTGAGCGCCGCCCGCAGGCATAGAATCTCACACATCAAATGTCTGCAGGCACATTCCATTCAAATCTGTATACGACCATCTATTACATTCTATTTCTTCTGCAGGCATATTTTTCTCAGATCTGCACTCGCAGGCACAAAATACTTTAAATGAGGCCTGCAGCAGCCCCCCCACCACTTTTTGCTAGTGCATGATGTCATACAGTAGATAAGATGTACTTTGATACTCAACAGGGGGTTTCCTCACAGTCTAAAGGCTTACTTGTAAAACCGTTAAGTGGCTCCACCCCTGACCCCCACTACCACGCCCAATGGGAGCTTGCCACTCGTCCCAGCCCCCTCACTCAAAAATGCGCTCCGGAGTCGTAAGGGATTACAATATGGTATGTTTTGGGTGATTGCATGATTCTTCATTACAGTAGTTAAGCTTTATATTTCGGCTGTAAATACTATCATGAGAATGTTGTTCGGCCGCGTAGAAGATAGAAAAAGTGTGCAATGTTCACACTTTGACTTTATTGTTGATTTACAGCTGAGAAAAATGAATGCAACCATCGCATTGACAGAACTTCTACTTGCAAATGCAATAGTAGTAATTCCCAATTATGCAATATTTATCAAGAAAAAACATTTAAAAAGAACTTAGAAATTAAAAATTAACGCCGTAGAAAATAATGACGTGCGAGAGGATGATAAACTAATGTTTTTCATTAATGGGCCTAATTCAGGTCTTAGCCATGGAATCAATCGACCTTCATAATGAAAGATTATCAAGGTTTCAACGAATCTGTGGGCTCCAAGAGCTTATTAGCAGCCGCAGGCTCAAATAGTGTATGCACTTGGAAGTCTTACATTAGTGCTTTGAGTCTGTCATTATATGTATTCATGTAAGGGACCGCTCATTATTTATGCTTCAAGTTGGGACTGAAGAAAAATAGGTTGGGTAAATGATTGTTCAGGCAGTCTTAAGGTTAGATATATCATTTTTTGCCTTGTTAAGGTTGGGTAGCATACTTTTAATAGCTCTATATTGGTTGGGTAACTATTTTATTTATAGTGCACAAGGTTGGGTAGCAAAAATATTTACCCAAATAAACATTTCTCTTCAGGCCCAACCTGAATCATATGCAATGAACGGTCACTAATCCACGCAGCTCTACCAAAATATATATACATCAAATGTTAAAATAAGATTAGGTAGAGTGGGGGAGAGGGTTTGCGGTAGGGCTAGGGTAAAGATGGAGTTAGTTTTTCAATGTCTGGCATTATGAATACACTCTTTTTTGTAAGAATAAAGTTTATAGGAATTTTGAGGCTCAAAATCTCTAAAGTTTGCTAATAATGCGAAGCTCAAGATTCATCAATATATAAGATTTTTTATCCTAGCCCTTTTCAAATTACGTCTTTATTATCGATGCAAACTATAAACTTTTCCTTAGGTTTATGATGTAATAAAAGAACAACAAAGATTGGAATATATCTCTTCAATTTTTAGGCGAAGTTACAACCTTGTTAATTAAGAATAATTTGAGAATGATTCTAGGCTCAAAATCAGAAGGATTTAAGATAATTGAGGCTCAGCAAATGTAAGGTATTCGTTAAAAAAGTGTATCGATTCTGTTGTTATTTATATCTTCCAACTATGTTCTCACATGCGTAATTTGGCAAATGAGTTAAATTGTATCTTGGCTTTCGAGCGTTAATCCGTAGATTTATTGCTTATTCTTACTAAGCATGACGATTACTTTCATTTGGTGCATATATTATAGAGAAATTCCGTGAATGACCTTTAGTATCCTCCCGTAAACCATGGTTTAGCATATGCAGTTTCTCTCTGATAGGTTGTCAAGTGTTTTTCGTTAGTGTTTTGATATCTAGCAGGGAACAACGAGGATGAAGAGCGAAATCAGCAATGCAGAATTTTTATTACTATCCATCTGTATTGCTTTTCTGCCACGGAGTTGCTATATTAGTAGTTTGCTGTATTCCCTATTCTTTTATGTTTAATTGTAAATTATGAATAAAATCTAAATACCATTAGCAGTGGGAATTCAACGCCCACTTGTTGTTTCTGACTGTGAATATCAATAGTATTATATATTGCTGTAATTCCATACATTTCGCTTCATTTCGTTGTTGGCAATATCAGTTAATAACAATCTCTATACTTGACTTGATGTTTCTTGATTCACACAATTTCGACATGCCCTAACACGATATTTAGAGGTTCAGAGGCTACTAAGCAGAGACGCCTGCGCGTAATTAAAGCAGAAGTGGCATGGCTTCCTCTGAGGACGCATCCTCGTTGGTCTGTTTTCCAACAGTGGTAGATTTTGGTTTTCAAATTTTTTACAAGCGAGAATTATTTAGCATATTGGTCTCATAGTTGTAACATGCTAAGTTGGGGGTCTGGGAGCTTGCCCCCTGTACAATTTTTTCAACCAAAGTCGGAAACTGCCCCTTCTGCAATGTCGGAAACTGCCCCTTCTGCAATGGTGGAAAATGCCCCTTCAAAGGATATGAGAGATGAAAAGAATTCAGTCAAAAGGGCAATTCTTGCCCCTCCTGCCCCCAGTGTAGGCGTCCCTGCTATTAAGCATTACACACGTCTGTGATTCTCGATACATCAGAAGGTTAAAATTAGGGACACACCTGCTGCAAATGATCAGTTCTCGGTATGAACATCTGCTCATATTTAGTTCCACATTTTTTACAATGTTTTTGGCCTCAGTAATTAAACTTTCTTATCTTTTTAAAGGTTCCAATATCAAAATTTCTTAAAGACTGTCTTAGCAAAAATTATTGAGTTTTTTGTGTTTTGCAAAAAGTGTTTTGCACGTGGACAGTAATGGCAGTGAAAGCTTAATGCACACTTGAATTAGTGATAAATCTCGTTAAATATCAGAAGTATAATCGTTGGAAAGCAGCCAGCAGAAAATTTCATGCACATATCATTCGAATTTTGAATACATATAGACTTATAGACTTGATTTGTCTCAAAAATCCAGTATTGAACTTTCTTAACTTTTTGAAATTGCAAGCACTAAATCACTTTCTTACGAAAAAAGTATATGCAATATTCAATGAGGCAGGGGCCAGAGCATGGGGGACTGGAGGCTATAACCCTACTTTTCCTGAAGAGTCACACCCTAGCTGGGACAATTTACAGTTTCTCCCACCTATAGTAGACTACATCACTCTTGTAAGACGTCATACAAAATGGAAAGCAATGCTATTTTTTACTTCTAAAAGCTCTAGCCAAAACGAAACTACAATCCTGTTATAAGTTACTTCCTCTTTCGTTATTCTTGGTTCACTAATTTTCATTGAAAGCTTCATGCAAAACAAGATATTAGCTCAAGGCTCATCAGATATCATTATGCATTTAAAAATATCTAAATCTGTAGAGAATCTACTATCGCTTCAACGAACCGTCGTCAGCTGAGAAATTATGAGTTGTGTGGAACAGGGCCTTTTTTAACATAGAAACTAGGGGCAAATACCCCCTAGTTCTCGAGATTGTCCCCCTAGTAAATAGAGTTTTGCCCCCAGAAATTATCCCTTTTTCCAAAAGCCTTACATTTGAACTGAAGAAATCGCTTTGAATAAATCAACCGTGGCTCAAATTGTTGCTGTAAGTGGTAATTATGAAATATGGGAATGTCTTCTAAGCCATCTTGAAAGATGTCTCTTGTAAAAAACAGAATTCTAGGTTCTTACCGCTAATGGCATGCATCATATTGGGAGATGCATTTAAGCCAAAGTATAAAGTACTAAATCAAAATTTTCCTAGGGGCGTTGCTCCACAGACCCCCTTTCCTTCGCATGTTACAGCAACCAGAGGCATTAAACTACTTACTACTAGAGCTGTTGCATGGTCTTCATTATGACTCTAATTCAAACGTATTTGCCTTCATGACACATTTGAATTTCCAGACAGCAAAATTTGTAGATGAATAGTGATATGCATCGTAAAATCTATTTTAATCTATTCTAAAATTATCTATCATCTATTTTAATTTTTTGTCTCTTTTAACAGTTGATGTAAATAGTTGGTCTTAACTAGTTTTGTACAAAGCTATGTAATAAAAAAACCAACTTTATAAAATTTCATATTATCATTAAATTATTAAAGAAGTGGCTGCTGGAGGAAGGGTTGTAGTTTTTCGAGACCTTCATTGAAACAATATTTGTACGAGATTTGTGCTAGGCTCGAGATCGCGAAAGTATGTCCTGGTAAAGGGAGTGGGGTGAGTGCATTTCATTTGTAGATTTGGGGAGTATACCGTCATAAAATTATGCCATCAACAGCATACAAATACAGTCATAAGCGTAGGAGAGAGGGTGGAAGGGGGGCTGCAGCCCGCCTGGTTGGGCATACAGAAATCTGCTACATTCGGGCAGCTTTCTTGCACGAGCAATAGTAAGTTCTCCCGATTTTCCTGACTGCTCTCCTAATTACCTTACTCATTAGGGCAGAAAGGTCACAGCCCCCTAAATTTGAAATCCTGCTACGCCTATGAAAACTGTACAATTTTGGAAAGTCATGGTGATATTTTGGATAGACGCAGGTTATACTTCAAGGAATAAGAAAACACCCATATCTTTGCTGTGAAATGAACTGCTCGAGGGATTCTGCATAAAATTCGTTAATGACATGCATTCCCTCTTAACCAGGAATGTACATTGACACCAGTGGTGGCTCGTGGGATTTTTCGTTGGGGGCAGGCCTTTGAAAAACTGGGCGTGGTCGAAAATATCTTTGGGAGCTACACCCAAAATGTGACACGGGATAGCTTTACCTCCAGAGAGTAACATACACCTTTATCACAAATGTCATAAACTTCCCCCAATATCATTAAAACTTCATCACCAAAGCATTCAGACCTTGTCCTTTTTGCCAAAGGCTCCTCATTTACAACACAGGAGTCACTGTGGAAGACATCTGGGATTTTTTCTCTGGCATTATTGACAAAATTTATAAAGCATGTCTGAATGAAGGTTGAGCTGATTTGATGCTTTTGCAGTTGGGCATACAGAACATCTACATGTGGCATTAACTGGTGGAAAATCTCAGATAGAATATGAAGTTTCTGTCCTCAAGCCAAAGGATGAGGCCCCTTGCATCAAAAACACTAATTTTGTCCTTTTTCCAGGTGTTTATTCTTCTTAAACCAATCCTTCAAATCATCCTTATGCTCAAAAACAGTAGAAACAATTCAAAGTTCCACCTGGTCTGCACAGATCTAGGAATTCTCATGACAACACAATCATCAAGGCATGATACTCTCTTTGTAGAGTGAAAGAAGAAAACAGAAAATGCATTAAGGTGTGCAAAGAATACTCTTACACTGTCAATTTGTGAAGTAGCCTGTTACAGAACAAGACAAATCTGATGGGCATAGCAACAAACATAACGAGCATTGGGGTATGCTTCCTTTACAATGCTCTGAACACCTCTATGCTGGCCACTCAGTACTGAGACACCATCATAACATTGTGGAACAAGCTTTTGCTTATCACGAGCACCAGGGAAAATGCTATTCTAACAGCTGATTACATTAGCATATATATTTTCAGCATTACCTTGTGGTAAGTCGCACAATAGCTGGAACCTCTCAATAACCTTTCCAGATACATTATACCTAAAACTTAGCTGCTCAGCAATATTTGTTTTGCCAAAAAAGCCACCTTCAAGCAATTCTCAATATGACAACTACATCAGTCATTCACACCAGACTGGGTTCAAGCTTCTCCTCGTTGAGAATCCCCAAAAAGGAGGGAAAGAAAACAATAAACTTTTCCAGAGTGACTACAGCCAGCACGCCAACCGTGCTTTCAGTACCAAGTTTTGGTGAAGCGACGTGAAAACAACACTGACTTCGTCAATAGTTGAGGCCTAGACGCTTCACCTCCAATTTTTCTTCCAGCGTTAACTGGCTGAAAGGACGACTTGGAAGACTCCTAACAGTATTCATAGCTACAGCGTGCAGTAAGGATGACAAAATTGAACGTTGTCTAAGCGCTACTGAAGATTGCAAATACTTTGACTGACTGTTTGACTGATGTCTCTCAAATCATCGCAGCTCATGGTAATTGTTGTTGTATCAGGGAGGGCAGATTTGAATTTGCCCCACTTTCGTGGATTTCAGCCAATCGTATGGCGTTTCAGGCGGCGTTTGGCTTTTGATGTTTGGTAGTGCGCATGTTAAACAGCCGATTTGAAGGGCAAAATAAATTCTGCCCCGCAAATGACATCAAAAAATGCAAGCGTGAAGCGAAGCGAGGCTCGGCATCAACAGACGGTCTAGAATCCCATGCAAATTAGTAACTGGCCTAGATTTAAATGATTGAAACCCTTAACTATGTTACTTATTCATATCCATTACTTTGAAGAAGCTTCATTTGTGCACTTGCCTTGACGGGGGCATTGCCCAAAACGACCTATTGATGAGCCGCCACTCATTGACACCATCTGTTGGTGAATGCTTTGCAAAAATTTGACCATTCATAAGTGGAAATAGTCATGGAAATCATTTTGATCAATGGGATGCTAAGTCTCCTGCACACTACCAACTTTATTGCAGTTTCCTACATATTGGGGGAGGGGTGACGCCTGCACGCCCCCCGTAAGCACGTCGATGCCCCTAGCACTAACGAGTTGCCGTTCTTCTAAATCAAAATCTTACACTAAATGGAAATGTGTCTAAACTTCGATGATAAAGAATGATGTCAACAATGTTGTGAATCACTCCATGTATTTGCCAAATGTACGAGTTCTTGCAGTCTTCTAAAGTTTGATCAAATAAAAGCTATATTGTCTGTTGTTAGATAAAGTTATCTAACTCAAAAGGAGTATCGCTGTATTCAGCTTGTCACCCCTGTTATTGTGACATAAATCATACGGTGAGTACAATGACTGCAAACATATTTTTTTGACAATTATATATTGAAAGCGAATATAACCCTACCTCCATCAACATCAGCCAAATCAGTTCTTCATTGTGAATGCTCAATTGACATTAATATGCAGTGGTAAGACGAATCCCAGTCTGCTGTATATTCGAAGCGTGAGAAAGTGTTGGAATCAATCACAAGGCAAAAATTCAGCAAACCCATGCGAAAGTAGTCAGAACTGACGTGAGCAGCCAATGTCAACGCTGAATTACTAACAATCATTACTACAAAAAGCGACCATTGCTACAAAAAGCGAAGACAAGTTTAACTGACTTCGACAGCAAGCAAGTGACCTCTGTGATGGGCATACAAATGAATAGGCATCTCTCTCGGAATTTGACACCCAAGAAATCCCTTTGGGCCTTGTGCTAAAGAACAATTCTCACCCCAAGAGGATAAGAGTGATTAATTATCAACAAACAAAATCAAATAGGTAAGACATGTAAGAAGCGTGTTCTAGTAGGAATAATCTTCATGAATGAAATCTTGCTACATATCAAACTGAATAGAAAAAGAACTAAATTTGCAAAAAGCAAGGGTGCAATCCAAGTAAACCACACGCCGGGCACAAGCGAGTGAAGTTTGAAGCTGCGCCGATGGTTCTACGGTTAGATGTGCATACTCGCTAGTCCCTTATTCATGGACCTCTGGTGATCAAAGTAAAGTAGCAAAAGTATTAACCTTCACCGAACACTTAATGCCACAAGGATGAAAGAAACACAAAAAAACATTGAAATTCTGAATTTTACCTTTAATTTTGGCTAGAACTCAATATCAAAAGCATAAAGAAGGTTGGAAAGATTCTAGATAGCTTTACAAATGTATCTATGCTAGTTCGGCTTCAAGTGAATGCAACCAACTTCTCAATTCTTGATGGCTGTATTTAAAAAAATTTTCAATTGAAAAGTTCCTCAGGGACTTTTATTTTGGTATTAAAATGTTCTTAAAATATTTTATTAAGTTGTTTCTTTATAAAGATTTTCCTTGTATAGAAATTGTGTACCCTGCTTCCATCTGAACGTCAACGTATGGCTTCATTTCAAAGTTCAGCATGTAAAGCAAAGGGGAAAGCATACAACGGAGACAACCGGTGCAAGCTACATGGATTCCTCCCTGGACAAATACACGTTTTTTTATAAGAAAACTATAATTTTGCCTGAGCCTCCATTATCTTAACTCTTCCCGAAATTAAGCCTGAGATTTTCTTAACTTTTCTTAATTTTTACTAAAATAAACTGGCCAAAAATGTTTACAATTTCGTTATTAATATTGCATAGTTGAATTTGAATTCCATTTACAGCATTTTGAATGCAATAATGAGGAAATGCCGATTTTTGGCCAATGAAAACAGTAATTTTTGGAAACTAAGCCTCATGATCTTCTTACAATTTCCTTAAGATTTTGACCACCTGAGCCTCATTTTCTTATAAACTCTTTTCCTATAAGAAAAAACGTGTAGCAAATCAACACAAAGTAAGAAATTGGGATTTCTTGCTAGCCCATTACTAGTGACTTATTTCATAGCAAGCTAATTCCTATTTCTAGGTAATAAATTACAATGAACTATTCTGAACTATGACGTAATTTCTATAAACAAATCGTCCCTATCTAATCATTTATTCGCAAAATGCTGGAAAATTATCTACAAAGGTAACAACTCATCATCCTCATTTTCAGTATCACTGTCTTTGTAAGTATTATCAGCTCTATCATTACTATCTTCCAAAAGAAGTCCTTCCCTTTCTTCTATATCTTCATCTCCATACATGACTTGTATCTGCAGAGAAGAATTCAAAATGCAAAAACTGTACGCTCAGGTGCCAAATAAAACGCCCTCCGCCGCTTATTAATTTTTCGATTTTTTCCAACCCCCCCGGACCTCATTAGGACCCCCCGTTTATTATAAGGAAATTTCCTTTTTTACGAACCCTCCATTTCATTTCCTTTGTTATTACTATTCGTGCCCAAAATTCAAGGCAAACTAGAGTGCTTCTGTATCTATTTTAGCTCTATGCTTTATGACAACCTGCTTTTGTTCCTTCCATCGTTTTATAATCCTCTAAAGCCATTTCTCAATTTCCGACCCCCCGTTTATTTTGACCCCCCTTTTATTAAATTTTAGAATTTTTCCAACCCCCTTGTCTATTGGGATCCTCCCTGTTTATGTGGCACTTGAGAGCAGGTGTCTTTGATGAGAAAATTAGTGGTGGAAAGAACATTATTTGTCAAGAAATACGTTGCCTTGAATAATATCGTTCTTGGAATAGCTGCCTATGGAAATACTAGTTCCACAGCAACTTGGATAGCAATAGCAGCAAATGAAATCCCGCTTACGTACAGTAAGGAAGATGGATCAATGAAATCAGTTAAAAAAGTAAAGAGAAAAGCAAAGAGAAGTCAATTAAAGGGCCTCCCAGGAAATCAAGCTAAAAAAATTGCAGACTCAACAACTTGAAGTAGTAGCAAGCAGATAAGTAAGGCAATGCTTGCTAAATATTGTCAGCAGCGGAGTGCAAGTTGAATGAATTTAAATCGGCTGAGAAGTGAAAGTTAATGAACGATAATAGACGGGTTGAAGATGGATAGGCTGAGCAGTATATAAATTTCAGAGTTCTAATGCAGTATGAAATACTGTAGCATTCAAAAAAGAAAAAATACCTTGCGATATTTATAACCAGGTGTTTCTATACCTTTACAGCAAACGAACCTTTTACAATTGTATCTAACACTTGATGCTGTGTTTGCTCTGAAAAGACAAAAAAATTTAGAATAACGCATCAAATTGCAATAGAGAAAGTATTCCTCTACGGTGAACATACGTTATAACAAAAGGATATATCAGATTCAACTTAGGAAAGGCTTAGGATTGCTCGTGATGACGTAGGAAAATTCCCGGACGGAACATGTTAAGCGTAAAATTCAAACATGGCAACCATTGTATCGACTTCAAAGCCAACAAGTGTTCTAAATTCCGCAAAGTTTGTTGGAAAATCTTTCAGCAAGAGTAGTTTCCTAACAAGGGAATTTCCTGTCGATGAAAGGGGCTTTGCAAGGTGACTATGATTTAAACCAGAAGAACTAAAATCTCTTCAGGAAGGTTTCAAGGTGAAAAGCGATTAACTTGATTCGATTTCAGAAATTTCTGCGACCACAAACATGAATGGACATTAAATTAAAATCTGGGCTGGAAACAGATTAGCAACGCGTAATGAAAGCCAAAGAAAAAAGAAATATTGGGTAAAGTTTAATTCTGTTTGCAATTCAGATCCAAGATACAGAACAAAAGGGATCTCTAGAAAACACGTAAAGCTTGAAGCAATTGATTGCTTACATACGATGTGAGAAATCTGATGAAATTTAATGGGATATATAAAAGAGAATGGTAGTGGTGAATAAGATGGTGATAATGCATATGATTTGATGATGGCGAATAATTACAGTTGTATACTACTAACTACAAGAAATACTACAAGTTTCAAAACAATTATCATCTTCATATATTGGTGTGATAATCAAGGCTACTGAATTTGATGATGATGATGGTGATGATGTCGATTATGATGAAGATTATGATCAATGATGATTGTGATGATCATGATGATCAATAATGATGATGATGGTGATGATTATGATGGTGATGATGATCAATTATGATGATGGTGATGACTATGATAGTGATGATGATCAATTATGATGATGGTGATGATTCTGATGGCGATGATGATCAATTATGATGGTGATGATTATAATGGTGATGATGGTGGTGATGATGATAATGATCGATGATAATGATGGTGATGATGATGGTAATGATGATGATGATGATAATGATCGATGACAATGATGATGATGATGATGATGGTAATGATGATGATGATAATGATCGATGACAATGATGATGATAATAGTGATGATGATGGTAATGATGATGATGATAATGATCGATGACAATGATGATGATGATGATGGTAATGATGATGATGATACTGATCGATGACAATGATGATGATGATTGATGATGATGATGGTAATGATGATGATGATAATGATCGATGACAATGATGATGATAATCGTGATGATGATGGTAATGATGATGGTGATCATGATAGTGATGGTGAGGATGATGGTAATGATGAAGATTATGATGATGATCAATGATAATGATGATCAATGATGATGATGGTGATTATGATGATGATGATGATGACAGTGATAATGATGATTCTAGTGGTCGTGGTTGAGGTGGCTAGTCCATGGTTGGAGACCTCCACGTGGTGGCAAGCGGGCACAGACAAACAGCTGCCCTTAAGTTGATAGTGGTTTATATTGCAGAGATTTAGAATTACGGTAGGTGTTGATGACCTGTGACAAAGTGTCCAAGCAGGCCCCTTCAGTGAAAAGCAGACTCAATGGTTCACGCTACAGCTCTGCCTAGTAACTGTTGGGGGCAACAGAGTGGATTGAGTGTAGCCGGCTCGATCAACTTTAAACCAATGACAGGAGAAAACTGACTCCTGGGTCAGTCTTAGGCCCCTTCGGGGGGGAAACGGGAAAGACAAGATGATAATGATGATGGTGGTGATGATGATGGTGATAATGATGATATATCTTTTGTTGACTATGCTATAAACTATGATAATGATGTCTTTGAAAACAAAATATGCAACTGTAGCTATAACATGTAAATTATGATACCTTCGCTCAGGGCTCGCGAGAACATAAATGGCTATGAGAAAAATGAAAATCGCTAAGATGACCACAATTACAATGGCTGCAGCATTCTTCTTTGATGCGTGACTTCTTTTGTCTATTGGTGACTGTGAAGAGCTGTGGCTTCTGCGAGGGAGATAAAAGTAGTGGAATATAGAAAAATTCTTCCTGCTAAACAAAACGTTTCTCTCTTTAACAAACTCTTCACAATATTCCCTGCAGGCTCTTGCTTTAATTTTTTAAACATTAATCAGATAGTAAAAGAATAATTTAAACAACAGAAATAAAAATATGTTAAAATGAAAATAAACTTACTCATATTTGCAGAGAAGTTTGGAGCTAAATACAAATAAATAATAACATTTGTCTTCATCAAAGGATTTAAGGATAATTTTTTTGTCATCCTCATCATCACTGGTGCATTTGATGACCATTCGTACTTTGGTGTTTGTGCATGAGGCCTTTCCCCCGGTGTAATCGATAAGAATATTCGTTGAATTTGCTACGGGATTGAACGAGAGCATTAGTCGAGAAAAGGACAAAATATTATCTAAACTCTTACGAAAACTTACATTTTCGACTAAAATAATCACTTAATCAGCAATTAAGTCAGCAATCTCATAATTTTCATAGCAATTTAAGTTGTTATTTCATTCATAGGTCTATCTCTATTTTATCTCCTTCTTATCTCATTTCTATCTTTCTTAGATTCATCTCTCTATTCAAAAGCATCTTGTAAGGCACATAAGAAATCATGAATTTCATATCCATCTCGAGCATTCATAAATTTAATTTGATATTTGATAAAACAGGTGATGTTATCTACTAAATCTCCAACCTCAGAGACAAATCACTAAATGTTCTCCCAATGATCTTTAGAGTATATTACTACCAAGTGAAAAACTCACCAGACAACTTCTGCGTTGAGACTGGCGCTAAAACATTGATTTTGTCACCTTTCTTTGATAATCTACATACTGCTGCCGTCTTTGGGCAGCCATTCGTCTCATGCTTTATGCCACCAAAGAAATTTATCTTGTAAGTGTAGCTGCTGTCTTCGGTAGTAAGATATTTATTTGGGTCTGCGAAGTCCTTTAAATTGAAAGAATGCCCGTTGAATTTGGTGACTAGTGGAACCTCAACAGGGCTACAAACTACACTTGTTTGCCAATGGAACGAAAAGAACTGTAAGGAGCGTGATTTGACATCGGTGATCAGCACTGGTTGTCCTAGTCCAACAAGTTCATTACATTGAAATGATATGCTTGATGTTTGTGGCTTTGTTCCTGCAAATTAGAACCAAACTTTAGATGGATGGCATGTAAAGCAATAACCAGAAGAACATAAGCCGTTTCCTCCCAAATAACGCTTTTTCTCTACGTAACACGAAAAACAACTGCTGCAACCTGTCAATAGAGCTATAAAACATTGTTGGCCACTTCTGAAATGTGAAGGTTTTTACTACTTAGTTCGACGATCAACAAAAAGTAAATCAAAGTGCTAGCGGCCAAGATGGCTGTGTACACTCTTCCTCAAGGAGTCTTCAACAACCAACATAAAATTTAAAGGAGCATTTTCTGTGTTTCCTTGACAAGAAACCAAATCATTTCCTAAACAGATATGCCGCTGAAAATCTACAGCATTGAAAGAAAAGACTTGAAATGTCATATTTCACATTTCATCGATTTTTTAACTGGAGTCCTTTCCAATATCAGAGCTTGAAGGTTGTTGATTAGAAATTGGAAGTTTTAAAGGAGTATTTTCTAAAACGCACAAACCTTAGGAGTTTCTAAGCGCCCTTAAAAATCTAAGGAGATTTTAAGGATTTCAAGGAGAAGCACGAGGCCTCTAACAACAATGAAAACATGTTAAATTCTTAGAGAACATACCATCTGCATTTTGAAGATATTTCAAAATAACGGAATGTGTAACTGTATCAAAAACGAGATTCTGATATTTCACCAATCCCAGGCTAATAAAAGCTGTTTTTCCATTGGTTGTTTCGCTTCTACACACACCCGAATTTTCACAGTTTTTATCTGTAACAGACGTCGCACCACAAACATTCAAGAAGTAGCTAATTCCAGGGTATTTGCTTTTCACCTATATTTGAATGAGAAGGAATAAATCAACAATCCATATGGGTAATTCAAAAAGTATGTACGCCCTGAAGGGGGGAAGGATACCCAAACAGCGTACGATAACGCACAAGGGGGAGGAGGACTCATTAAAGAACGTACCTACGCTCATATATTTTCACAAAATAAGTACTTGCAAAGCATCCTAATTTAAGAAAACTGTCATTTAAAGACTATTCACACAAGATTGCATTCTCATTGATATTTATACAAACATTTGATAATTTATAGAGTTCTCGGGTATGTATCAAATCTTGCAAGATGTGAAATTGATAGATAAACAATAGTAGCGAATGTTTAGGAGGAAGGGGGTGTATTGACTTGAAAGTACGTACGCTCAGGGAGAGGGGGTACCTAGAAAACGTACAAAAGCGGGGAATGGGAGTTCTAAAATCGATGAAACTGAGCGTGAGTACTTTTTGAATAGCCCCTAAACAAAACGCAGATCTGCACGTGGCTTGCATATTAAGGGGTGCCTAATGAAAGTGAAAACATCCCGAAACAACTTTACTCTTTGGCACCGAATAGTAGGGTGTGTAATAAGGAGGGGGGTTAGCATTTTTGCTAAAAAACATAAATTGGGGGTTGTCAGTAGATGGGGGGGGGGTCAGTTTTCAATAGACAGTATAGGGACCAAAACATTTCAAAATTATTGCAAGAGCTGCTTTAAATGCTGCATTTATGATCTAGGGTTATTGGTATCTTTCCACTCCAATTTCATTTCAGTGCTGCAAACGAGTCTCTAACCTACTGATGACATTTAATTTCGTTTCATTCTCTACGTACAGTAACCCCATCAGGCAATGCTGCTTTTCAGAGGGCTGTGACAAACTTTACAATGTAAAATACAATATAATCATATATAAATACGAAAGAGCAGTGAGTGAGCACCATGACACCACTCACGATATGCAGACCTTTCACTGAGTAAATCAGGCGCGCACTGCTAATCGCACATGTAGACCCATTCACGCGTGCTGTTTTTCCAATGCAATTTTCGTCAATTAAGGAAAGGTGTTGATAAAAGCTGCAAAATGTATAAAGAAAGACTTATTTCCATTATACTTGAATGTATAGTCCGTCAATTTCATCGCTCGTTAGCAATGAAATTGATAGATTAGCGTGCGCGACAAATCAAGCGCGTGGGACGTGTTGGGCGCGTGTCTGCGTGTTCGCGAGCGATCACGCGTGTCTCATTGAAATACCTGGATATGGCACGAACAGGGAACATTTCCATTCAAGGAATTTATAAACATAAACTTTAAAAACACATGTGAATGCTAGTAACTACTCTGAAAACATAGGAATCCATTGTCATACCTTATATGAAGTATGATCTACTTTCCGTAACGGACTTAGGTCATATGTGATCTGTGAATTCTCATCTTTAACGGTGCATTTTTTCTCGTCAATCTTTTCTTTTTCGCCGCAAACTTCATAGGTTTTCCATTCGAAATTGCAAACACAGCCACCGCAACTTTTAAATACCAGTTTCTGCGGGATCTAGAAGGGACGAATCGTAGGAAACTATTATTTAAAGCATATTTAACGCTACAATAAGAAGCTACAATAAGAAGCCAAATAGGCTGACATAGATACCATAAGGGGAATAGGCGTCAAATCTTGATTGGCTAACAAAGGAATCACCATCGGAGGATTCCTGCCAATATAACAGATAGTTATCCTTAATAGTCATACTTTCAAAATAATTGAAAAATATTTTGGAAGTATGTTCAGAAGGCTTCAATTCACATTTCCAGAAGGAGCAATTTTTATATCTTGCGTGAATGAAAAGTTATTGGCACTAAAATTGTCCAAGCAGTAAGTACACTTTCCAGTCTGACCTTAGGGGCAAGAAAAGTTGAAAAGAGAGAGATGAAAGAAGTGCTAATTACCTTTTTCTTATGTTCACAAATAAATTTTATCACTGTTTTCCATTTCTTCGAATTATCTGAGCTGCAAATCTCACCATTCTCATACGTCAATGTGATAGTATTGTCATCATTCATTACAGGTGGAGATGTCGTTTCTCCAATATTCTGAATGCAAAAAGTAAAAA
Organism: Cassiopea andromeda; assembly: GCA_018155075.1. NCBI lineage: Eukaryota > Metazoa > Cnidaria > Scyphozoa > Rhizostomeae > Cassiopeidae > Cassiopea > Cassiopea andromeda. Next base: position 1,213,847 of record WIPJ01000702.1, read on the forward strand.
AAAAAAACGTTTACAAAAATACAGTCACCTTTGCAACAACAACTGCACACAGAATTGAATTGACAGTTACAGAAAACGATCTCACCGGGGCTTAAGGATGCAAGTTGGATAAACTTTCTTGCATGCATGCAGGGCCCCCTAGAAAATTCAGAGGCCCCAGGGCAAGAGAAAAAGACGAGGCCCCCTGCGAGCGAAAAGAGCAGAAAACTTTTAGGGTCTTGAAATTAAGTTTGGAAAATAACTTCTGGTTTACTTTATGAGGCCCCCAAAACTTAAAAGCCTTGGGTGTTGTGAGGTTTCCTTGGATCTTGAGGCCCTGGGGCAATCTGCCTCTGCCCCCCTCTCCGTGGTCCTAAATACATACTTTTAATAAGCATCAGTTCACTCCATTTGTCTGAGTAAGCCACTACGGGTAATTCAGGGCTTGGAAGTAGCCTCGCAGGAGGTTTTGCTTGGTATGTGAGCATGCTTAGACCAGACACCCTTCATGGTCTAAAAAAGTGGCAGGTATCCAAGCAATATCCTTTTGGCTCTCAGCCGATTGGTCTTACTCTTAGCAGTGGCTGCTCTAACATAGCGTGTGTGGAAACATCAACTTGAAAGTCTTTTTAAATAACGAATCCATGAATCTGAATGTTAAAATTACAATCTAAAATCTGTCCTCCTATCGTCTTTTCTATTTATACATCAACAAAGTAATTCTCATTTTGCTTGAGAGAATGATATTAGAATTCCGTAGAAACGTTGCTCAATACATACTAAATGTTATAGATACATTACTAACTTCTTAATAGAAAATAATAATTACCAGAGCTTTTCTTTTCCCATTCAACGTTGTAACTTTGCAAGCAGCAGCTCCAGCTGGGCAAGGATTATTTTTGTCATAAAATAGATTCTTACAAATATTGAGGTAATACACTGTATCTGCTGATGTCGTTGAAACCTGAAAATCCACAAACTTAATCAATATTTTAAGACAATCATACCCAAGCTCCTATTTATAAAATTATTTTTTTCTGTATTCTGCACTTTTTTAAATTGTCCCCATGTCAATAATTCCCTTACACTTCTACATGCGAAATTGTTTAACCACTGCTGTCCAGCACAGGTTCCAAATCTTTGATTGGTCGAGAGCTCTCATCTCATTTAAATTCTCCTTCCAGTATTAGCCAATAGCAAGTTTGGAATCTAAATGTGATGAGAGCTCTTGGCCAATCAAAGGTTTGGTACCTATGCTTTGCTGTCTGTTTTAAATATACAAAAATTGATTTTCTCATTGCTTTCATTTGCAAATTCCTTCAATAAACAGCCAATACTCATAATTCCTATATCATTGATTGGCCAGTCATCAGTTCCTACGTCCATTCATTTGCATATTCTGTAAAATATTCCTTATTTTCTATTTGGTTGTGGCATCTACCGTAAATGCTCGAAATAGCCCTCTGGGGGCTTATTTATTTTTTGGAATTTTGCATGGGGGCTTATTCGAAGGGGGGCTTATTCGAGGGGGCATACAATAATTTCCCTGGCAGTTGGCCATATTCTAGTTGAAATGTTCCTACTAATAAACTATTTCTTCGGTGCTACACATACAATCAATAGGATATTTTTTCAAGGGACAGGCAAATTTTCGCAAATTTATGACGAATTTTTCTTTTCAGCACTATAAAATACTAACACACTCTCAAATAGCTACAGTCACATGCATAGCTCATTCAAGGGGGCTTATTAACAATTTGTATATCTAGGACATGAGCGAGATAGCATAGTGGTTAGAGCGCATGCCTCCCATGCGTAAGGTCTAAGGGTAGAGCCCTACTCGACGCCCTGACTGAACGCTCGCTCACTGTTCACCCAGCAGCAAAGGGGCACCCATTGGGAACACTCGGGAGATAAAGGCGGCGAGGAAGGGAACTGGCCACCCTACCTCACATGCTGATGGCTCAGGATAAGTGTCCTCTCTAACAGGCACTCCCCTACGTACGAAAGTATACGGGACTACCTTTTATATCTAGGACGGGGTTTATTTGAGGAGGGAGGCTAAGTCGAGGATCTACAGTAAGGATGTAAATCAACAAATCAAATTAGTTCAATACAGTACCTCGATGTTACCGTTTGCTTTTGCCAGATTGCCAATATTAAATGCTTTCAAATTTCCAAACGCTGTACACTGAACCTGAATTAAAGACCAGCAAAAACGAATTTACTACAAGATTATAAACTGAACCGACAATGATGACAAATTAAACATAGAATCATTCATATATTGGCTCTTATCAAAAAGCAACACGGTCTAGTTAGTTTTCTCTGGTTGTTAGAGGGCACAAAGTCGCAATGAGAAGATCATAAACCACTAGGATACCAAGGGGTACCTAAGTGATATCAAGGGGATACAAGGCTGCCATTCGTAGGTACTTCTACCTACAGTAGGTAGATTTGAAGATTCGCAGGTAGTATATGGAGCCTACGGGATAAACTGTGAAATGTAGGTACATTTATTGAAAACGTAGGTATATGGTATACAATATTAATATCAGAGTCAGGAAACATCACAGCTACTGGCTGGTGGAAGGTTTTGGATACAAAGAAAACAGTGAGGAAGGCTACCAAAAACTTCGATACTGTAGGGAGTGGCTAGTTACTGCTTTTTTTGTATTAAAATATAGCAAAAACCTGTGAAAAGACCAAGTCAAACCTTTTAAATCTACTCGTATATTTAATAGTAATGGTTTTGCAAACTGCTAGCTACAGCAGAATAAATATTCAAAATTAAATATCGCCTGCGCAGTAGGTAGTTTTTTTCTAATTCGCACATTGTTTACATCATTGAATGTTTCACTTCCAGTGCATCTTATTTAAAGCTATGAAAGCAAACTATGGCTTTTCAAAATTAGAACTCTTTGCTGCCTTTTAGAAAAGGTATGAGGGATGCCTGAGCACTACATCTCCTCTCCAGCGCCCCATAAAATAAAAATGTGTCCTTACTTCCTTTTCACAAACACGATTCGTTCTCCAAACGAACACCTGTGTGCAATCCTCGATTTGTGACTTCAACACAGGGTGGCCATCGCCTTCCTCAGGTGCACATACAAAAGTTATTATGGTTTCCCTTGGGCAGTTGCATTTAGGGCAAATATCTCCATTTGTATACTTGAGTGTCAGCACCTTGTCGAATATGACTTCTTGATTGTAATTACCAGAATTCAATTTATATTTTGAATCTGATTCTGAAAGTCTGCAAACTCCTGAATTTGCTCCACACGCTTTTCGTACTGAAACGAAAAATTCGACACTCCTAAACACACTCATAGAAAAGTCATTACTTTTAGAACCTGAATAAGCGCCCCCCTTGCCTATTCTTTTTCGGAAGAGTTTCCGATTCTCCCGCTCCTACTAGGGCCCCCACTTATTGAATATTCAGCCTTTCTAGGAGAAACCTGCAAAAAGTAGATACTTTTGTTGAGTTATTCAAATAATGAATGAGATATATGAGGCAAGTTTCCGAAAAGTGTTTGCTTGCAGTGATGTTAATCGAGGCTTTTTGTATTTGTGCTGATTAGTGCACAGTAAGCCCAAACTCCAGCCCCCTCCGCTTATTCCAGCCCCCCCGCATATTTCATCTTCAGGAATTTTCCAATCCCTTGCTTATTAGGACAACCCCCTAGTTCGTGACCAATGAGTAAAAATAAACGAAAATTAAGAAGAGCATTGTTTTGGTACCAGAGAGACGTACTTACGAGTTGCATCCTTGAAAGGCGAACAAACTCGAATCATGTAGTAACCACCTCTGCTGTCTTCTATTTTTTCTTCGGTTTTGTCTCTAAAAGCTGTCAGATCGATAACGTTTCCAGTTAGTGGGTTAACAACTTTGCAATCCGTTCCAGACGGTTTTTTGCCTTTGTTTATCGGCTTTGCAGCTGATGTAGCCCATGTGAAAATGTGCCTGCAGCCTTCTACTTCTGTTAAAACAGGTTCGCCTAGTCCCTGTAGAAATGTTAGGAATGCTAGAGAGTGTGAATATGCGAAAGGGGAGTGATAGGTAGAAAAATGTCAAAATGAAGATGGATTATGGTGGATAATAACACTGATTTGATGAAAAAATAACGAACAACTTGCGAGAAAATGTGCACCACTGATCATAACTGTGACATTCTATTTTGATGAAGATTTTCTAAAATATGAGTGTTCTGCGAACTGGCAATGACAATATGTGACTATGGCACCAGCAACTGGGAATGGCGATGGCACAAAAAGACTGCTAAGATGATTTTTCATGTTAATGACAATAAATATTATCCTAACTAAGGAAAATGTGGTCAGACAATTAAAAAATATTATAATCAAGAAAAATAACCACAAAAATGAAGAATAAGCAGAGAATTATCAAAGGGTCTCAGGGCTGTTTTCTAATCATGTTTGATAAACCTCACCAAACATTAATGTTGTAACAGCGAGAAATAAAACTTAACATGTGTGGCATACTACTCATGAAATTAGAAAGCTTCAACTAATTTCAATAATATCTGCCAAGTTAATTACCACTGTTCAGTCTCGCTGCATGTCACTTTTCACACGCAGTAAGAATGATTGGTTCGGTTAATCAATCAAACCTTTTACTGATCATCATCGACCCAATGATTCAAGGA
>WIPJ01000702.1:1247564-1257916 GCA_018155075.1 Cassiopea andromeda
AAATAATACGAAAGATCAAAAGTACACTTGTCTTTCGAGTATACGTTGCGATTAAAATCTTCATCAGTACTAAACTTACAATGACAGACATTGGGCCTGCTTAAAATGATCACATAACAATGAGGTCGCAATGGATATTACCTAATGGAGTCCTACTTATTAAAGGCACAATTAAGTGAATTTTTATTGCTTTAAAATGATCAATTATGCTCCAGATCATGCCCTCATTGGCCTTTTTCTCATTTGCGACCGTTTTCCTGCAAAAATTGGGGGGTTTTATTGCTACTGGAAGTAGAAAAACTTCAGCCCTGAAACAACAACAACCTATACCCTTGTGACGTAGGGCGGGTCTTTGTATTCTGAAATTATTGGCGAACAATACTGTGTTTTCAGGTTTCCACCCTTATTTCATGATGAGTCATGCATTGGCCCAGATCTATGTGAGGAATATATTAATAAAGGGCAAATTGAAGGACTACTGCCCGTCTTGCTAACCTTATTACGTCACCAATCCTTCGCACAAAATTTTTATCAAGGTCATACTTTGAATGGCTGGGATGCACAACTCGCTTCAAATTTGGATGCCAAAGTTGGTCTATTCATTTTAGCTGACCCTAGATAACATAAAAACTGTGTTTTTTCTATTTTCATAATTTTGATTTCACTAAGCCTTTAACAATTAATGACATTACAAAAAAATTAAAGGGGGGAAGGGCCGAAGTAGTAAAGGTAGAAACAAAAGAGGATAATAACAACGGTCATATGAATTGAAGCAAAGAGTGCCATAATCGATACAGAAGAGCCCAAAACTTCCCCTTACTAACCATCCCATGATTTATGGAGATCATCTATAAATATTCACCTCACTGCTACGATCAACCTCCATTTGATCCTCATCATCCTCCTCCTCATCATCATCATCCTCATCATCATCGTTTCTCTCTCCCTTACGGCTTGCTTTATCTGGTGTTTTCTTCTTTAACTTTTGTTTCTTCACATCACTTTCACTTTCCGATTTTTCTTCACTCTCACTTTCCTCTGATTGGCTCTCCTCTTTTCTTCTGCCTTTCTTCTTTTCCTTTAGCGCAGGGGGCATATCTCTCTCTGGCTTACGCCTCCTTGAAGAAACGGTCGGCTTTCTGTCGTCATCTGATTCAGATTCATCAGACTCTTCCATGGGTGCGCTATAATCTTTTTTATGCTTCGTTGGTGACTCTGGTTTGCTAACTGGCCTTCCACGCCTATCCCTTGCTTGACTGGGTATGTCCTTCCTTTTCCTATCACCTCTTTCTGATTCCGAGGGTTCCTTTTTTCTCCTCTTACGAATCGGTTCTTTCCTATCCGGACTCGGAGATCCAGGTCTTTCCTTGCCTTTCATCTTCTTCTCTACTTTCTTTGTTTCTTCCTTTTTCTAGGATTCAAAACCATTAAACAATTATAACAAAGGGAAGACATTTCGAAGCGAGCAGATCAAGGCAGAAATCATTCGCCTGAATGTGCCTTCAACATGCTTCTTATCGTTGAATATGTCAAAACAGTAAAATTCCGCTTAGGCCAACATGGAATACCTACAGTAGGACTTCTGTAATGTCGGAAAGGACACATGGTCTTATATGATTAAGCACTAAGAGAGTACCTTATAGGTGAATTCAAAGCCCAAAACACAAGAAAAGGAATGAAAAATCTTAAATAAATCTAATGCCAAAAAGAATATAAAAAATCGCTATAAGCATTTTACGAATTAAATTCCACTTTAATAATGTACTTCAATTTTCACATCAATTCACACATTTCCATGTTACTGATATTGCCGATAATGCCTAAAAATTTCGGACAACATAGATTTCGGATAGAACATTTTCCCACGCCAAAATGCCAGGACCTTGTAATTGTCCGAAGAATTAACCATCCAAAATTTTTCCAGATCAATGTATTTCGGCATATTACACGATGCCAAGACATTGCGATACTTACATGGGGCTGAAGACTTCCTAAACCATCGAAGCAGTTGCTGAGAAGACGAACGTTTCCCACCATTTTTCTAGGGGTAGGTCTATCCTAATGCCCTCTTCCAGTGGATCTGCTTCAAATGTAAACAAGATGTATAACCTGCATGATGCATGACACTCGATACTCTTTCTAGGACGCTTATTGTTATCAGCACAGGTATAAATCTTGGTTGGATAGCAAAGGAATCACCATCATTACCAATCATCGCAATTTTATTGGCAGGAATCCCTCGATAGTGATTCCTTTGCTAGCCAATCAAGATTTGACGCCTATGCTATTGTCATCAGAATAAAGCCAAAGTGAAGCAGAATGAGAATTCAGAAAAACGCTTACCTTGTCTTTGCGACTAACTCGATGTTTCTTCTTATGTTTGCCTTCACTCTCTGAGTCCGATTCATCTTCTGACGTTTCTTCTTTCATTCCCTTTTTCCTCTTTTTCTTACTTCTCTTTCGCTCATCTTCAGAACCGCTTTCTTCTTCACTCTCAGATGACACAGGCGTTCTTTTTCGCACACTTACAATTCGCTTAGGCTGCTTCTCGTCAGCTTCCTCTCTCTCTTCAGATTCCGAATCAGATGAAACTGATCGCTTTCTTTTTCTTCCTTTCTCCTTTTTTTTCTCCTTCAGCGATTCCTCTCTTTTTTTCTTCACTCTTTTATCTGGTCTTTTCTTCACCTCCGCTTCAGATTCGGAAGAGGACTCGGACGGTTCCGATCTCGGCATCTGGCGTCGTTTTTCCTTTACCTACAAAAGAGAATGACTTACCATAAGTTCTCGTGTCTGAATTTTTCTTGTGCTATAAAATCCTCTCTATAATACATATTTATACAGCAAGAGGATCCAAACTTTCTACAGTGAAGGCCAAATACTGAAAAATGAAAAAATACCGGGTCACACATTAAAGGTGACATTTCTAATTTCCCCATAAGTCGATGGCTAGATAGTATACATGTGCATTAACCTATTATGCTGTCTGTCTAGCAATGGTGCAGACCTTTTCTACGATATAGTTATAACAGTTTTCTACAATTAGTTTTTTCAAATTAGAAATAAGGAACGATAGATAAATTAAATGGTGTAGGCAATATTCAATTACATATATTCAGAATTTGGAGCAGCCGTGGCCTAGCGGTAATGCACTCGACTCAGACCAACGTGGTCCTGGGTTCGAGGCCCACCGCAGACATTGGTGACGTCAGGAAGGGCATCTGATCTTTAATGCTCGTGCCAGAACTAAAGTCCTCTCAGAGGCACCCTCTAAGCCTCAAGGGATTGGGGGAAACGGAGGTAAAGTCGAGAAAAAAATATATTCAGAATTTGCCGCGGGCCAATAAACACTGGGCCTTAGTTTGGACACCACAGTAAAAACCTGCACATAAGAACCAATACATTTCAAATGAGTCTGTTCATGTTCCTATGTGAAGAGGTACCTATTTCAACTTATCATGGTGCTGGTTCTTAACACAGATTCCAAAATACCTGCCGCACAAAAGAGCATTTGACAGATTAGCATTGAAAGACTATGAAATATAGATAACCACTGACCTAAGCTTTGCGGTTAACACACAAAAATGTATGTACTGTTTTTGGAGCATCAATGAAATGGGTTGATTGCGGAACTGGCAGGCCTCATTAACAGTATTTTATGCCTGTTAATGCAGATCTGAGAAAACTGTGACTGCAGACAAAACAGAATGCAATAGATGGTTATATGCAGATTTGGATGAAAAGTGCCCGCAGAAATTTGATGTATGGGATTTTGTGCCTGCGAGTGGCGTTTACCACTCGAGCAGATTAACGAGCCTTGGAAACAGGCTGAGTATATTTAGTTGTGAATAAAAATGAAAAATTAATAAGAACCTGGCAAGAATGTCAGGCTGAAAGGCTCTAATTATTTGCAGTCAAAATATAAATTTCAGGCCGCAGGTTCTTATCAAATGTAGCTTCTTGGCGGAAAGAATGGCTGAGGGTAACACGAGTGCGGGTTTCTACTGTACATGATACCAATAGCCAAATTATGTCATGAAAAAATTTACCTGTCTTCTTAGTGGAGAGGGTGATTGAGACCAGTCTTCACTGCGTAATCTGCCTCTCTTCGGTGGCGAAGGTCTTCTTGGTGGGCGTCTCGGTGACGGACTGGGATCCCTCCTTCTTCTAATCGGGGAATGGCGCCTGACTGGCGAAGGGGATCGTCGTCTCGGAGACGGAGATCGTCTTCTTGGAGATGGAGAACGTCTTCTTGGGGACGGAGATCGTCGTCTTGGAGATGGGGATCGTCGTCTTGGAGATGGTGAACGACGTCTGACAATTCTTCTTGGGGGAGAATCTGAAGGGGACCGGAATCGTCTTTGTCGATGCGGTGAATCTTTTCGGTAACGACGTGGGGGCGACTTTTGAGGTGATCTTCTCCTTTGTGAGGCGTTATAAGCTGGCGAGCGGTTCCTAGAGCCTCTAGGAGGTGACCTTCTTCTTCTTGGGGATTCTGATCGTGACTTTCTATCTCCTTTTTGATTAGGATATCTTCGATCTCTGGGCCTACTTCCAGTGTTCCCTGCCTCCTTTTCATTCTCTTTCTCTGGGGAAACACTACTTGATACAGATCTGTGAACAATAAAAAGTCAAATTGCATTTTAGTTGAAACCGTTTAGTAATGCTACAAACCAAACAAAAGCAAGTGCTAAAGAATCAACACAAAGATGCCATCTTTCTTTAGTTATAAGCCACGCTTTAAATTGTTTAGGTGTGTCTTGTAGCTGCGGCTCATGCACGAGGGGGTTTATAATATAGGCACCATCTCTCTACTTCTCCCAACAATACGTCATGCACAACTTTCAAATGCATGTCACCGGTTCAAGGGTAAAATTAGCCAAACAAAATGGATTCTCTTGTGCATATTCTTTTCATTGAAGCATGGACATTAGCCAACGTGGAGCAAAAAAACTTGGGCGCAGACTACCTCCCTGTTCCTCCACCAACAGGGACAAGGGGGCGAGGCACGCTCTGTAAAGTGAATTATTTCACTGAAACAACAAAGACTACAAGTGATATGACAACAAAATCAAACCTTTGGTGCTCTGAGGACAAACAATGCCCCCTTGCTCTCTTATGCGAGTGCCCCTGATGTGGAATGACTTTTCTTCACAGAACATAACTCCAGTCAAGTATGTGAATACCAAACTCTTACACACCGCTGATACCGTAGTCCGATTTTCATAATGAACAAGGATAAAGTGGACATGCTAGTCCGAATATCTCAAATACTTACCTCTTTGTCCTATAAGTACGACCTTGCGCTTTTTCGGCCTTATGGTATTTAGGTGATTCCAGCTGATCTTTAGAAATTGGATTAACTGGCGACTTAGACCCATCTTTTAAGCTCTCCTCTGATGAGCTACGTTCATTTTTCTTAGCCTCCACATTCTTTTCAACTTTAACTTGGCGTCGATGGGTTGGTGGCGGTGATGGCGATGCCGACGCATTTCTCTTCTCTGGCGTGATGGATCGTGATGATGCAGAACTCGATGATCGTCTCTTCACAACCCTTCGAACATCCCTACAACAAAGAAATCATTGAAACTAACTTGAAGGTGAAAATGATGCTAACTTGACAAGTTTACAAATCAAATACATAGTTTTTATACGAAAAAAGCTATCAAGAAATTGAGGCTTAAGTGACCAAAATCTTATGAAAATTTTAAGAAAATGTTAAGAAAATTAGAAAATTGATATTGCGTCATAATTACATGCAACAGGGTTAAAGATAGAATTCATATTCGAGCAAACAAGATTAACAAAGAAAGAATAAACCATTTCAGAAAGACAAATTCAGCATAAGCTAAGAAAATCTTAAGAATGTCGCGCTGCGAAAAGTAGAACCAATCACTACTTTTCGTTACTAGACTTCTCCGCTGAAACAGCTTTGCGTAACCAATGACACAACAACAAATTGTGCCGCATCGACATTTTCCGCCTAGCTCGGCTTTAGCTACTACTCTTGCAGCTCTATTCTGAATAGCTATACACAGCCATAAGTAGCAGGGTCAAGAGAGTAATACAAGTATCTGCAATCTTGTCTATTTAAGAACATAACAGTAAACAAATGAAGGGAGAAAGGTATAGTACAAGTAACAAGACCGATCTCCAAATTCCAAGGCTAAATCTAGACTTCAGTAGAAAAAGCTTTAACTACACAGGACTAAAAACCTGGAATTCCATTCCATCAGACATAAGAGAGTCTAATACACTAACACGGCTTAAGAATGGGCTAAAAATCATTTTCTAACCTGAAGGAAAAATTTTTAACTAGTTGTGCAAGAGTCCATGGAAGAGCAGTATTGGTTTCTATATCTGTTTAGCTACCTTATTTACTAACTATATCTATAATTAGGACCCTTATTTGTAATTAGGATTTTTGTATTTTTACTTAATGGATGTCATGATTAAATAAGAAATATTTTCAAAAAATGAGCAACAACACAAAAGCGGAATTAAACTCTCCTTCTTCTTCTTCGATTTTACCTCCGTTTCCCCCAATTCCTTGGGGCTTGGAGGGTGCCTCTGAGAGGACTTTAGTACTGGCACAAGCATTTAGGACCGGATGCCCTTCCTGACGTCAACAATGGCCTACGTTGGGCCTCGAACCCAGGACCATGTTGGTCTGAGTCGAGTGCATTACCGCTAAGCCACGGCTGCTCTGAATGAAACTCTAACATGTAAAACGATAATATATATGACATACACTTACCTTCCACGGCGTGGTGATCTTGAAGGAGAGGGTGAGTGTCTCCTTGGAGCGGGTGAGTATCTACGTCGACGTGGTGACCTATATCTTGGCGGTGAGCGGGATCTTCGACGTGGTGAATATGATCTTGACTTGTACCTTCGCCTTCTTGAACGAGATCGTGATCGGCGATGAGATCTGCTTCTGGATTTTGAACGGGACCGTGACCGGCGACGAGACTTGCTTCGGGATCTAGATCGGGATCTGGATTCAGATCTTGATCGTGATCTTGACCTCGATGGTGATCGAGATTGACTGAAAGGGGAATCATCACATCAAATGAAAAATCGACACAAAGAAGAAACCTCGAGCTATCAAAACACGGAGTGCAAAATGCCAAAATTATTGTGAAATGTGTTTAACCAATTCCAACTACTTAAAGATGGCAAGTTTTCTGGGAGAAATGACGTTGGATCTGCCCTGTTGTGTACGAATGATAAATGCTATCAAAAAAATTCTGACGACACAAACTGCTTGGTATTTTCTACACTACTTTGACAATTAAAAGAGTGTCTGTCAACAGCATTTTTTGCTATCATAGAATAACCATATTCACCTTTCCTTTGCTCTTCCTGCAAAGAAAATGAAAAACGTTTATTGAACGAATAAATCACAACAACACTTATAGTTCTAAGTGAAAAAAAACAGGTTTGAAACCAAACTTATAAATATCAATGCTTCAGAAATCACCAAGCTTATCATAAAATCATAACTTTAAAACGTGGCATGATAGAAATTCAGTTGCAAAAAATAAAGAACTTAAGCACCTCTAGGTTTTCCTTTCTCAGCTTTCAACTAAAACAGAAAAGATCGCAAATTGAAAAATTCAATCTTTCAAAAATTACCAGCTCTACATAAACAACAAAAACTTTCACTAAACGCAGCTCATATGCAAAAACTGTCCTTGGTAAGCTTGATTGTTAGGTTTCAAAATTGCTCGACCTTAAGGAGAGTGGCAAAGCGGCCTAGCCAGTTCCATTAGCTTAACTTAAGCATGGATGTGTACAGTCAGAAACTGGAAGGGTGACACTCCAGATAAACAACCAAAACAGCTCACTCCGCCGTCCTTCGGAAGGCACGTAAAACTAAGGTTCCCATTCCTGGATGCGGCATGCACAGTAGGGCTGATATAGCTGAAAAAGCTAAGTATAGCAGCCTACTCAGAACAAAGTAAACAAAAACAACAACAACAAATTGTCTTGCCAACAGAGTAACTCCATAGACAAGATGGTCTAGTTCCTCGTACATATTCCATCCTTTCAATTGATTTACTGTAGCACACCCCTTTAATGTAAAAGGCAAGGTTTCATGTCGAATCCTGGCGATTTGAGAACATCTCATTTCACGTACAAGGTTCGACAAAGACGCGGGCGTCACGGGCGCCGCCCTCAGGCAGCTTCAATCCTTGCAGGCAGCTTGTGCCGGCCATTTTTACTTTCTTACGTCACTTTTATTTCCCTGGGTTAGAAGAACAACTTGCGACCGCAGGCAGCAAACAATTTTGTCAGACACTGTTCACATATAATTCCGGTGTCCACTTACAACAAGTGCTAGCACGAGTATTCGAAATAGTGTTTGCAAATGCAGCAATGCAGAGTATTTGGTCAAGATGTGTCCGTCCACTGTTGATAAATCAAACAGCTCGACTTCCTCTATGATAAGAGTCATCTATCAGTCTAGCTGCCCAATGATCCAATGCAGCTTGCATTAGTGCTCGCATTTTACCTTCGCTCATTTCTAACCCAACAATGATCGACAATGATTTCATGTCGTAACCGAAGGTCGGCATGAGTCTTATCCACTGAGGAGGTACAAATATATAGGTATTGAAATGTTGAGGAAACTGAAGCATAGAAATGAAAAGAGAGGAAATGCAGCAAAGAAATAAGATAAATAATCATAAACAAATATATTAAAACCTATCTTGGTAATTAAAAGTTTTGGCAAGTTGAAACATCCAGGTGACAATAACACGAAATATACATACATTATTTAGCTTATCCCGCAGGTCGCTAACGGCAGATACCTGTGTGTTTGTATCCTGCGGGAAATAAAACAAATAATTAATGCCTATCTTTTATTTTATAAATTTTAAAGAAATATGGGTGAATGTTGGAAGCAGAATAGTCAAGGAAACGCAGGCCAATTTTATCAAGCGAACTAAATGATTTCCATATTGCAATTTTCTAGCTGCCAATTTGAAACTCTTAATCTTATGCATTACTCACATGCTGTCTCAGTTTTCATAATGGCCCTGTGCTACTAGGTACATGATCATTGAAATCATTCACAAAGAAAATTCGTCTTAATTTTGCAAAAATATATTGTCTAGTCTCTGCGTTGATTAGTGTCAAAACAGAATTCCGAAGGAGAGAAGGCGAGTTCTTGTTAAGAAACAACATGAAATGATGTAAGGTAAAGAATGGGCTGAAATTTTCAAAGGGAGAGAGACAGAGTGTGTAAGAAATATCACAGGTATTAAGCAATGATGATGATTATTATTATTTTGTACCTCGTTTTCAACCTCTTCATCGCTGCTCAAAATATAGTCAATTTTAACGCCTTGCATCAACTTCATGATCATATCGTAAATCGATTTTGCAAACTTCTCATTTCCTTTTTCACCAAGATGTAAATAATCTGTGTAATAGAGCTCCGTACGCAGCGTCCCGTCCGGCATAACCCATTCGTTATCTGGCTTCAAAAAGTAGACGTTCCTCTGAGAAGGAGACTGGCACCATCTTTTCAATTTCTTGTTTACACTTCGAATGCTCTGGCGACGGTACCCTGGGTCCAAGTCACGTGGTAAGAGGCCGGTAATGATTATCTTAGCATTTGGCTTAGCTGTTTGGAACACGGAAACGATTGAGGTTATACCATCTGTAATATCGGAGGGAGTATCTCTATCAATATTATTTGTACCACAGTGTATAACGCATATATGCAAGTTCATAGGGATTTCACCATTTTCAACCCTCCACAGCACATGTTGGGTACGATCTCCTCCAATGCCAAAATTCAATGCACGCAATGGCCCAAAATACGTCGACCAAACATTTGAATACCTTGACAGCCCGTTTATGAGGGAATCCCCAATCAGCAAGATACCCGCCGCACCAGTCTGTGCAATGTGTACGAACTTTTCATGTTCTGCATACCACCCGGGTTTGGTGTTGCGCCCGACAGGTGTTGACGCGGGGGATGATGTGTATCCGGACATGTCTTTTTTGATGGTCCGCTGCGGAGTAACCATACCTGCACCGAGAACCGTTATTGGATTTCGTTCGTTTTCTCGGCTTCTCCGATCTCCATCACGTGATTGGCTCTATTCGTAATATTCGAAGCGGTTAGCTCAAAATATGCGCAAATAATACAGAGGCTGGTCGGCATATTACAAGAACATAGGTAGAATTTGAGTGAGTTATGTACAAGAAATTACATTTTTCGATATAATAGTAAAAATTTTGCTACTCTCAAGTGCCAAATAAATGGGGGGGGTCCTAATAAACAGGGGGTTGGAAAAATTCTACAATTTAATAAACGGGGGTTAAAATAAACGGAG
>WIPJ01000702.1:1280007-1291311 GCA_018155075.1 Cassiopea andromeda
TATGTATATATATATATATATATGTATTTATATGTATGTGTATATATATATATGTGTATGTATATATCTATATGTAAAGGAAAAAGGAGAAGAAGATCCTATAATACAGAGTTATTTAATAAAACCTGGCAGTAACTAAAGTGGTTATTTACAGGTTACAAGCATAACTGATTTTTGAAGGAAAAGTCTCTTTAACCTTTCTTCACATTGCTTCAAAGGTTCACCTTTCAATTGGAAGGTTGTTGTAGATCTTTGCACCCATGAATTGGAAAGACTTTCATGCATATTCTGTTTTGTAGCCGGGAAGCCTTATCAAATATCCAACATTCCTTGCTTCAGTCTTGTGCTGCTGTATCCCAAGGCAGTCTTGGAAGTTCTCGCAACTATCATTGTCTAAACACTTACGCACAAGTTTACATGCCCCTGATGCTTTTGGCATTGACGACTGATTGACCATATATTAGGCACACGCACGCATGCAAACTGGAATCTAGTTACTGCTAAAGCTTCTATTGAGTTCTGAATATTATCCTTTAGGGACATTCCTGTTGACACGAAATACATCGCAGACCCAGGGATGCATTCAATGCCGTCAGTAACGCTGTCTCCGAACCGTGAGTGTCTCAGTACTTTCATTTCCATTTGTTTGTTATCTCTTGATTTGTGGGTTTTCTTTCAAAGTGCTGCAAATTCCAAACCTAAGGCGTATTTGTTTCAGACATACACCCCATATCTGCCTTGATCTGAATTAGTAGACATTTTCATTCGTAAATCGTTTGGCATCAGCTGCCGGATTCTGAATTTCCAGCATTGAGTGTGCAGTCTGTTGATTTGATATCCAATGGAATCTACCAAAGAACTTTCATGAATTACGAATATCCTTTTGCAGAAAAATGGCTAGCGTGTCAGTCGATGGATAATCAAATTGTCATTTATGGTGTTCTGAACAAATTTCGACAAAACAGAAAGAAAACCTTTAAAGGACATATGGTATTTATCCACGTTTACTTGATTGTATATATTATCAAGCTTTCTAATGTTGTGTATTTTATTAATCTTACTAGTCATAAATAATAGTTATTTCATCAGTTCTTTCTTTTGCTCTTTTTAGAGTTAAAATATGATTTTAAAACCAGCTTCTTAGTGACAACAGCTCTGAGATATTTGTAATAAGTATTTTATCTGATCCTTCTTGTGAAGCATGCGACCTGTTTGCTTCCTTTAATGTTATCGCTTCAAAATAAATGCTGACCTCATTAGTTGCATTTAGGGGTGTTTCGATGCCATACTGACGTCATTAGCTAGCTAAATAGGACAGAAGTTGTCGCCTTTCCTTGTGTTTTCTGTTTCAATCTTTGTAAGAGGTCGATCCCAATTCCTCAACTTTTATGACAGTAGTCTTAAACAATTTTTAACTACTTTCGTTTTTCAGAACGCTGGTTATGCGTGCCAAGTTAACTTCTCCCCCGACATGAAGTAAGAGTTATCTCCCGTTTACGAATTTTCATCTGTTGTACTTAGAGTACCAGTAAATCAGTGTAAAAATAGGATAGGAGCAGCACAGATATGACGAGTTCATTTGGTATATGCCTAATTGCAAATGAAAGATAAGATGAAATTTTTTAGAGTTTGTCTTTATGTGACTTGCAGTAAAGAATTTCTTTTCAAAGTTATGCCTTTTTATTTGGCAAATTTACCTTGGCCTTTGTCGTATTTTCTTAGTATAGACATCCATTTGAACTCTTTCAATTCTTATTTTGCAAGCAATGTTGATAATCTACAAAAAGTGCTGTATAATGTTTGGACTCTTCTGCATTTTTAAAGCATTTACAACTCTACAGTTTTACAATTTAATTCTACTCACACGTACGTTTGTATTCTTCACAGATTCTACATCAGTATTACACGCATGATATAATTTTCAATAATTCTCTGATACAATGTATGTATTTACTAATTTTTTCATTACTAGTTATGTTATCTCTGGGGATGCTGATGGAAAACTAAATATATGGGATTGGAAGAGCACAAAATTATATTGGTAATCAAATCAGTTTTTGTTGCCACTTTATCTCTGCAGAGTCCAGAAAAAGCCAAGCGTTCCTCCGGTAGCTACTTCTTTGCGTATAACCTTCCTCGCTAAACAGCATTGAAATGAGCCTTCTCGTGGTGTCTCTATATTCCCCCCCCCATGCCAAATCACCTTATTTGCATGCATCAGAATTTTCCTCAAGCCAGATTATTTATAGAATTACCAACTCTTCCTCAAAACCGACATAAGCATGAAAAGCCTTCCTCCAGCTCACAGCCGTTTAGCTGTCACTTTTTCTGTACTCTGTACCTCTGAAGTGATCATAGTTAGTTTATTGCTCAGAAAATCATCTTTCTGTCTGAAATTTAGACCTTTTTAAGAGCCTATGCAGGTACCATACCTTCAATTTCTTAAACGATTGACTAAGTCATATCTTGTTTTGCAATTATGAGTTAGTCGATTGCAGCTAGGATTCACTTGTAAAATCTAACTCCACATTCTCCTGGAGTTAGTACCAATGCAACTTTGTGGCCATTCTATGCTGTGCTACGTTAGATCAACAAAACTTTGACATTTTAGCTTTATTCTTTGCTACTTTGCAGTTAAATTTCATGAATTTCTCATTGAATTGTTTTGACTTATTCTTCATTTTAGCAAATTTAAAGCGCATGATGACGTCTGTATTGGGTGCGAATGGCTACCTCATGAAACTTCGAAGATAATTACATGCGGCTGGGATGGATTGATTAAGTTATGGGACTAGACTGTGTTGATTGTCCTTCTACATCACAGTACTTAGAAACTCTCCTTCTTAGAAGCATATTTTATAAGCCTGTAGTGTGCTCAGGAGAGTTAAAATAAGCAAGCTCATTTAAATGCAAGACTGTCAACTTCCTTGTAAAATGCTTGAAAAAGTTCAAATGTAAAAAGGACTTATGTTTCCATCCAAATATTTTTTATACTTCAGATATCTTCAGCTTTTCTGCGTAATCTCTTTGGCTTACTTGCAGCAGGTGGGCGATTTAGAGAGGATTAAAACAGTAGCAGACATGTCACATTTCACAGTGTCTTAAACGTAGCAATTATTTTTACCTGCGAACCATTATTTAAGCAACTTTTTGTCACAATTCTTCAGGCCTGAAATTACCGGGGAGGCAAGCCCTTCCTTCTTCCCCCAATTTTCCGCTACTTTGTGAAGTTATCTATCAGAGGAAGGTAGCTTGAAATATGTTAGGAAGTAATTTTCATTTCAGTGAATCGACCTCTTCCATCTCGCTTCGACTTCACTTTGCTTCAAGATTCGCATCTATTAGAATTTTATCGCTCAGAGTGAACATAATTATGTCGTTCCTTATGTTATTCTTTTTGGGATTCGACTATGAACAGTGAATATATTTATGAACAACAGTGAAAGGAGGATTGAGATTAATTTACTAAGACCACTGAACCATATTTTGTATTCACTTGACGTACGTGAAGTACTCGTGATGCTGTTGTTGTTGTTGATTTTCACACCAGTCGCGGGTTCTTCAAACAGAATGGAAGTGGTAACTGGAGAAAATTGGACCAGAAAGCCCATTATGAAGGAATTGGTAACATTGATTTGAAATGCAATGCTTCGTTGTTTTACTGTCATGTTGTCTTGCTCATATGATTTTTTACTTCCTCGTTTTGCTACGTTTCCAATTTTTCTTTACACTGGTTTTTCTAGTTGGCCTTTATGTTTCAGTTTTGTGTTACGTTACTAGGTCATGAATTTCATGATGAAAAACACAAACTTTTTAAATAATGCCGGTTATTAGGGGATTTTTTTCTATTTGATTTGAATTATTGGATTTGGGATTGACTGGTTGCTAAGAGCCAAAATAACCAACATGGTTTCAATACAACAGATATAAATTGCCATTTTTTCATGTAGGAGGCGCTAATGCAGTTTTGTACCGCGATTATACCCACACACACTCCATGTTTAGTAATTGCCAACATGGCAGACATGGAGGCAGTACGAAACTGCATTAGTGCCCCGAAATGGTAGGGCATAACCGTTCCCCAGTCTGGGTTGCCCAGTTGTGTTTTCGTATCTCCCAATTCAATTTGTACACTGGAATTACACACTTTCCACACTTGTACGCTTTGTAATTTTTGGTGATAATTGCCATAGTTTTCATATTGACATTTATTAACACTTTTTAGTTTGCAATATAGCAACAAATGATACACATTTCTAATGCGAGTCTATTTATAATACAGTAATCCTAGCACCAACTTGTAAATTCCTCTGATTACCCACATTACATCTATCACTGTGCATGTCCTTGAATCCCTTGAAAAGTGCTGGACTTTAAAATTTCTTTTCAAGGGTATTTGAAGCTCCTTGACAATGGAAATTTTTCCTTGGGAAAATTCATCACACTTGAATTTTGTGACTGTTTGCTATTCACTTTGTTCCCTATTTGCTTTGTTCACAGCAGTAAATAATACAAAAAATAATTTACAGAAATATCGAAAAAAGGTTTAAAGAAGATCATACGCATAAACACTGGGGCTGTGTGTTTATTTTTAACATTTATTTGAACTTTTTAAGAAGAAATGAAATAAACACAGAGGTGTATTAATTTTGAGCACCTTGAACAGTTTTATTTTATTCCTTGAATAGTCCCTGAAAACTCGCTGAATTTGTTTATCAAAATCCTGCATGAGCCCTGTATCACCAACTTTGTATATCAAATCTAGTTCTTATATTGTAATGATTTTATGGAAAAATTTAATGTGTTTGTGAGCCCAAAATTTGGGATGCAATTTTATATATTTAATTAATTCTTGTCTGTATCTCATTATATGAATATAGTGTTGAAGTATGCTCAATAGAAAGACAATAGATGATTGGGCAAGTCCTAAACCTGTAACTGAGCGACATTCTTCTTTGAAGCACATGTCTGGTCACCCTATGAGAAAAGGGGACAGCAAATTTGACCCTGACCTTGGTATGACTTATTTTCATATTTAATGGAGGATATGATTACCACAAACTTTTGAATCCTGCTTTTTGTATTCTGATTCTTCCATTCTAGTATCAGTTCTTGTTTTTGAATCATAGTAAAATAATTTTTTGCTGAAATTGTGAAACACACACACTTACACACATTCATACACAAAGATATATAAATAAACAAAGCTATAACCACATTACAATACCTTTGAAGTCAGCAAATGTCTAGGTCATTTTGCCATTCTATTTCAGGTGACCTTAAGACAAGGATTCTTCCTTTAGATAAATTTAAAGAGAATGTTATTGATAACTCCTTTGAAATGCCATATTCATCTTTTGGTGCAATGCATTCAAAAGCTAACCCTCCAAAGTCAAGTGTACACACATCACTCAAGAACCAATTGAGAAGTGATGATTCACTGGCAGTTGAAAGTATGTTTTCAAACCTTGTAGAGAGTACTCCTGGTTTCCATTTAATATATTTATTATTTTATTCATTAAAAGAAAAGAAAGTCATTTTTAAAGGGTTGTTGCACTGATTTGGAATCAATTTACTGAAATGCGTGTTAAGAGAATTTGCTAAAATATGACAAAGTATGATAGACTTACTTAAATGAATCATTGAGATTATTCAGAACAGCCAATCTGTTTGAAAATATAGACATGAAGAACTCATTTGTAATTTGAAAGATAAAATTTCAGTTCTCTCTTGTAAATCCTCAGTGAATTCAACTGAATGTGTTTCTTGATAAATTTACTTTTTTCTCAAGGTCCATCCTCTGATATTTTCTGGGCAACAATAAAGACTCAGGCTTATGACAAAGGTGTTCCATTTGGAAGCATATCAAATGACTTAACATCAAATTTATCTCAAAAAGGTAGAGAAGACAAAATTGGTTACAGAAGTCAAACAACAAATGCACCAGAAAGAAGTAGAGATGACACAATTAGTTACAGAAGTCAGTTCTCTGGAAAGAGACACAACCCTTTAGACAATATTACAGATCGCCATTTATTGCATGGGTTAATGGATGATAAATCACTGCAGTTGAATGACAACTTAGGGCTGAAAGAGAAAGATGAACAACAGCATATAAACCAACTAGATGTAAGAAATGGAGGTGTATCTAGTAACTATCATGTACTTGAGTCAAGAAGGCACTTGCACGATATTGATAAAAAGATTATTTCCAGTAGAAGCAGTGGTTCAAGCTTGGCAGCTTCAAGTCATTATAGCATTGGTAGCAAGGAGTACTCAAGCATGGAATCAACTTCTCATGCATCTCTTTCCAAAATATCTTCAGTTCCTAGTGCCATGAGCCTAACGCCTGTCACTAGTAGGGAATCTGTTGATAGTAACATATCAGGGAAATGGGATCAAGTTATCAATGCAAAAGATAACTTAATTCAAAAGAAAGATAATATCATTGAAAGGTATGGTGATTTGATTTTGAAGCATTTCATAGTACCATTGAGATTGCTAACCGAATCAGTCAAGAAATATAAAATTTGTCTAACAGATTTTTTACTGCATCTGCTGGTAGATTAGCTCTGTGACTGATTAAGTGCTGTCTTGTTTCATTAAAGAAATCCATCTCTTGTTGATTGCATCTCTAAGTGATGAAGTGACCCCTAGTTGACTGGTAATCCTTGGGTTGATTTGAGTATAATCAAGTCATCACCAGTCAACTAGGGATTACTTCATCAATTAGACATTTAATCAATTAGACATGGATTTCTTTAACAAAATGAGAAAACACTTAATCAGTCACAGAAATAATCCACCAGGTACTACACTATACATGATAGAATTTTACTTTGGCTGATGGAATCATTAATTGAATGGTCAATTTTTGACTGAATGAGTATGTGACTAATTTGATGATTTAGATAGATAAATTGTTGTTTCCATGCATATAATACAATATTGTATTGTCAAAAGTCAATGTCAAAGCTCCTCCTGTGCCAATAGTGCATAGGGCAGTGCCTATCTCTGTTTCCAGTAGCCCTGGGCCACACATCTGCAAATGCAGTGATGGCTACAGTGGGGGGCTGGTCTACTGGTATCTCCACATGTTTAACTTCCCCACTCCATTCTCATACATCATGTACCAGATGAGAGGGCAGGGAGTACCATTTTTCAAGTCTTTGGTGTGACTTGGCCTGGGCTCAAACCCCTAGCTTTCTGGTTGTGTTGCAGATGCACTACCCACTGGGCCATCATTCCCATGTATTGCATTCAGTGGTGATTTCTAAAAATTTCAAACAAGGGGGCTCTAGGCACAACCACGCCCATAGTTTAGGTGTGGCACAGCTACAACCATGCCCATATTTTCAAAGATGGAAACATGATAATTTAGTTTAATACTGATATAGTATAATCAACAATAAGAAATGCCTCAATAACCATATAGCAGTGCACAATTGATCAAAGCATTTTGGAAGCAAGGCCAATAAACTCTGAAAAGCCAAGCCAATGCAAGAGTTTAAGGGGGGCTGAGCCCACTCCCCCCCAAAAAAATAAGCAGAAATCTTAACAAGGGCGGCTCCGCTCCCCTGAGCACCTATAAATCACCCCTGATTTTACTATATGCATAGAAAACAATAATTGAGATATCATGATTTTTCATGGGAATGAACTTGGCCATGTTACAGTACAATCAACTTTTGCTTGTGAGGATTTGCATTTGAATTTTGTTGATCACATGTCATAGGCAATGTTAAGGTACACGCATTTTGCCTTATCATGTTCAAGCCAAACCACGTCCTCTCACAGCCCCCTTCCTAGTTATACATAAATGTCATCAAGCTATCTAGGGAAGGAGAAAGTGAAATTAAAAAGAAGTTGTTTTTGTATTAATCATTGTAGTCCACTTTCCTCACTTAACCTTCATTTCTCTCATTTCTGTTAAGCATTTATTGATTGGCAACTATCTCTTGCTAGAAATGTTGACACAATTCTAGCACGCCTCTTCATTTGCCTCTTGTGAAAAATGAGCTATGTTGGATGGTTTTTTGTTGGCTACATTTTAGGGGTGGGCAAACTATAGCCCTCCAAGTAATTTTTTGAGGCCCATCAGAGTTGTTGCAAGCATGTCGGGGAAAATTTTACTTCTGTGTCTTGAGTGCAATCCATGTAGCTCACATTTGGGGTAAACTGTCTTTTTCTTGATGAATAGCATGAGATTGTTTTGCTTGTAATGTTAGTTTGCATGCAAAAAGGAAAGCTTGACCTAGTCTTTTCCTTTTCATTCTAAATCTTTAAAATTTGATGAAGTCAGGTTGAAGGATCAGTTTGTCCTTCTCAGCATGAAGATCAATGATGAAACAAGTACATGCTGTACTGCAAATGAGTGTTTTCCAACCTTCTAGAGGGCGTTACCTCAAGAAAATTTTTCTGTGAGCGAGCCTCCAGGCCCCCATCTTGTAACATAATAACTAAAAACAGACTGTTTTCCCACATGAGATTAAATCAATCAGCAAAGAACTGCGACAAGCAAAGGTTTCCAAGACTGAATTGGACTTTTTCACCTACATTGATCATTCAGCTGTCCAAATGTCTGCATTTGCCAAAAAGTCAGGAAAAGGTCAGGCAAAGGTCAGGCAAAGGTCAGGATATTCCAAAGGTGAAAACTGGCAGTCACCCCATGTGCGGCCTTTTTGAACTTAGGATCTGTGAATGCGGCCCTTGTACTGGAAAGTGTGCCCATCCCTGCTATATTTACTGAGCAACTCCTTATTTCATATTTAAAGGCAGAAGCAAACAATCGAACAATTACAAAGTCATATCATTGTAATCGAAGAACGAATCAACCAGAACTCCTTAAAACTAGCGGCACAAAGTAAGGAAGAAGAAAAATCGAAAGATAAGTTGAGTAGCTCAGAGCACCAGATATCTCTCTTAAAAGCACAGTTGCAACATGTCAATGCATCTAAACAAGACGAAATAGAAAGACTGCAAAAGAAACTTGGGTTTGTAAAGATTTCTAGATATTGTTAGCTTAGTTCATCTATTTACCATAGTCGCTATGTCAGAACACCTTAAGCCCGTGTATCCCAGCCTTTTTCTTGCCCTTCAATCTTGGTTGCAATACAATAAAAGTGATTCCCCCCTCACCCAAATAAACTGACACTGTGCTGGTATGTATCAACACTAGCTGGTACCACTAGACGTCAGTTCATTATCCAGTATGATATTTTCTTCACTGTTTTTTGATCAATGATGGTAGCTTCCAATTCGGGAAACACGGCTTCAAGTCATCCAGTGTTTACCTATCTATTTCTCATTCTTGTAAATCGTTGTATTTTTGACCCAAATTAAATTTAAATAGCAATTGGCATCTCGATATCGTACACTATCTTTTGTCTGAAAGAATACATCTATGATTTTTAGTGAAACGGAGTATGAATTACAAAAATTGGAAAAAGGGTGTAAAGATGTTGGTAAAGAGCAAGCCAGAGAAATTGCTGAACTAAAACAGAAGGTAAGCCGTATTTAATGCTTATTCTGATAGTTATTGTGAGTTAAGAAAAAAGACAAAGGTTATGGTAATGGAAAAACAACCAAGAACGAAAATAGCAATAACATCGAATGGGATAGCATTGGAAGAAGTAAATAAATATAAATATCTTGGCACATTTATCAGAGCAGACACAAGATGCGTATAGGAAATCAAGAGAAGAAGAGGAATAGGAAAGAAATTATTCTGTGGGTTAAAAGCAATTATGAAAAGCAATGTCAATATGAAGACAACGAAAAGGTTATTAAATGCATATATATTTTCACTGTTAACATACGGTTGTGAAATATGGGCAATAGATAGAGAAGCAGCAAGACGGATAAATGAATTTGAAACATGGTGCCATTTCAGAATACTAGAAATTAGCTGATTAGGCAACACTACAAACAAACAAGTATTTGACCGAATAAATGAGAAGCCAACTCTATTCAAGAAAATCTCTAAACGAAAATCATCATTCTTTGGCCATTTTGTAAGAAGTCCACATCGAAATTTGTTTGTCAATATCATGGGAGGATTAACAGATGGCAAGAAATCAACAGGGAGACCTCGAAGAATGTGGACTGATGATATCAAGGAATGGACCAACATCAGAGAATATGGACAGCTGAGAAGGAAGGCACAGTGTAGAGAAGAATGGAGATCCATGATAGGCACCCTTCAAAGATAATAGTATGAGATTTGTTGAGTTGTAGGATCCTTTGAATTGTTCTCCACAAGTACAGTTTTAATTGGTCGATTTTGAATTTTTGCATCAATTCTCTTACTAGATAGAAGAGCGTGACCAGTTGGAACGTAAATTAAAGAGCTCTTTTGAAACTGTCCAAAACACCCTGAAAGACGAGAGGTAGAACTAAAGTTAATAACTTTTGTTGAACAAAAATTTTATTCAGCTGATGCCCTTAAGAATGTATGTAATATGGAAATTGATGATTCATATTGCATATCAACCGATTGTACATATTTGTTTTTGATTGGCCGATTGATTGACTGATTGATAGACTGATTGGTTGATTAATTGGTTGATTTGCTGGTTATTGATTGCTCGACCAGTTTGTTTGTTCATTGGATACCTAGCCGATTTGTTGATGGACTTGTGTGATTTAAAAGTAAATTTGTATCCATCATCTAAATGTTTGTGAGATGAGAAATTTTTCAAAAGGCTAATTTATTCAAAAATACACAGTGGTATCACAATGTTTATTATTTTCAAGACGCAAGGCGCAAAATTTGAAGCAGTATCTTCAAGATCTACCCACTACGGAGGAACACACCAAGACTCTTCAGCAAATATCCTTTTATTATAGCTATACGCTTTTGCAGTATGCTACTAGGAACATATTGAGATTTTAGTATAATGAATACGTTTAATGATTATTTTACCATTATGACAGTTATTGCCTTTGACTTATCCAAACATTAAAGAAGCAAAATTAGAAAAGTCAGCTCTTGAAGAAAGAATAGAACATTTGGAGCACAGGTTGAAGGATTCCAAGAGTCATATAAGGCAGAAGGTATTCGTTTTGTATCCATTGTATGCTATTTTAATCTAAGCAAGACTTGGTCAACCGGCGGTACGTTGACCCTTAATATTAAGGCTTCTTGTTTAATCGCAGCCAATAAAGAGTGCTAATTGCAAAAATTATAGTTATTTGTGTTAATTTTAGATCCCTAACCTTTCTCCCTTTTCTTAGTTTTTCCTTTGTCAGGGGTTTTTATAGAGCATAAGGACTTTCCCTGACATTACCTACTTTATATATATA
>WIPJ01000702.1:1299374-1326628 GCA_018155075.1 Cassiopea andromeda
TATGTATATATATTTATATATATATAGATAGAAGTTATATATTTGTACATATCTTTTAAATATTTTGCACTTAATTTCCTATTGATCTTTATGCAAAACAGTGGCAGTTCTACATTACTCAAGTATTTATTGGATTTTGTGAGGGTGATGAATTGGAAGCATGTACGCTAGGAGAAGGGGGTACCTGTAAAACGTACAAAAGAGTGCAAGGAAAGAGGGTGGTTCAGAATCGATGAATATTGAGCGTACGTATCTTTTGAATGGGCCAAATCATTATTTAGTAGACAACCTCCATTCTGTTAACTGTATCTTCAAGTTAACGCTTGGCCAATTCCCCATGATCCTTTTGGCATTGATTCCTATCAGCCTAAATTGAAAACATGGTCTTATGACCAGGGGTGTAAAGGTAGAAACATCAAGCCTATAGGGCAAATGTTTGTGTTTTTATATTCAGTAGCGGCTATCAGGGGGGCAAAGTGCCACCGAGACGGCAAATTCTCAGCAAAAGCAGTGAAACCAAGGGCCAAATAAACGATGTTTTAATAAGAAAATCATTTTTTGTTTGAGCCTTGATTTTCTTGTTCACCTTTTCTCATTAAAAACGAACGTGTGTAGTCAGCAGATATCCCCACATATTTGTTGAGTACACATGTTTCTTCTAAAATACTTGGCAAAGTCAGCCCCTCTTCCCCCTGAATTTTCTTGAAAAACTGCTACTGCTCACATTATTAATGATTGTTTTCTAGGTAATAGTGAGATCGAAATAGAAGGGACAACAAGTAACCCATTTAGTGCTGAAGCTGCAAAGCTAACTCTATCCAAAATAAGAAAACTGCGATCAGAAATTGACAAGCTAAGGACATTTGTCTCCGATAAATATGCAGAGGATGTTGGAAACAACTGTATTACTCAATAAGTGTTCGTAAAATTGTCTATAGAATGCACCCAGATTGTCTATTATGGATGCAATTTGTTTGCGTCTTTTTGTAAATTAATGAGTTAGACTCAACTTTATAGATATTGCTGCTAAGTTATTTGGTATTTGAAGATTATGTGTTGATTGAAATTCTTCACTTGCTGGCTAAGTTAATATTAGAAGGCCTATTTTTATGTGCTGCATAAAAATGTAAAAATATTTGTTTTTTATTGAAATAAAGAAAAATATGCATGACTTAATTCTCGTTTTTCTTTTTCGTTGTTCTACCTGGTAATTCAAGTTACTATCCTTTTTTATTTTCAAGAATGCATTCATGCCAAACTGTATGATATTTATCCTTCATGATTTTGTATGAAAGGCATTCTCTAAAATTTAATACAGTTTAAAATATCTCAACTATATCCAGTCATATTATCTCTAGATTTGTACCCTCTGACAAGTATTTGCAAATATTGTGTCATTTGTTGTTTGATCAAGATCCTATTTGATAGCATGTACTGGAATTATGATTATTATTTCCTACTCTGCTTACACCTGTACTTAGGAACTGTGATTCTAAATAGTGTCCTACAGAGCTCCTTTGAGACAGTTCACTATCGCAATTTGCACAGGCTATTTATAGATGTTAACTTCTGTTCCTTGTCCAACTTGTTCTTGCATTTTTCTGAAACTGTATTTTTATGCAGTATGTATGTTGCTTCCTTGTTTTTTGAGTATATTCAACTTCTTCTTCTGATAAGTCAATATCATTTTAACATCATGAAACAAGTAACTTATGAAATTCTAAAGAACTGAGAACTACGTTTGAAACAAAAACATCACAAAGAATTGTCCTCAGCAAACTTCAAAATGTAAGTTAGCAAAATAGGCCATTAAATGCTTCACTTAATGCCCGTTGGCAAGCAATTGATTCTGTATAGCCTGCAGCTCTCTCTGAAGCAGATGCTTGCCTTATGTTCTTTGTGTAACCTTGGCTAATTATATCTCTATCAGTTGGAAGAGCTGGACCAAAGCAAGGCAAATCTAATGGCTCATACTTGTATAAAGGGGCAGACTTTGTGTTCACATTGACATTCTGTGACTTAGACTTCCCTTGAAAGAACATAGACTTCTTTTCCTCCTCTTTTTTTACCTGTAATTTAGTCATATGGTGACGAGCTAGTACTTCATCAGCAGATGTGTTGGCATGTATCAAGTCATCTATGAGAGCATCCTTTTCTTTGTTTTTTGCCTTCTTCTCAAGTTCTTCTTCAAGCTCAAACTTTCGTCTCCTTTCTTCTGATTCCTTCAATTCCACCTCCATTTGCAATTGTAATTTCTCATTTTCATGACTGATTTTCGAGTTTATCTTCTTTATTGCTGCATCATGATCCCTTTTATATTTGTCTACTCTCTTTCTTGTTGCCTCGACATCTACTTTGTTAACCAAATTAAAAATAATCACTTCAACATCTTCTAGGTAATCATTATAAGCTCTCAGTGGATCCTCAAAGTCAGAAAAATCTTCCTCTCTTTTGTTGAAAATTTTCACGATTTTTTTCCTAACATCAACCTCCCTCTCTACAAAAGAATCTTCAAATTGTTGTATCCGAAAATCACTGCGACGCAACGGTGTGCTGCATTCTGGGCAGGCTGCCGATGGCCTTGTAAATAAAACATCAACACATGTTTGACAAAGCTTATGTCCACATACATTTACTAACAGCTTCAAATTAGGATTTCTATATGATGTAGTTCTGCACCTTGGACACTCTTGCTCAGCCATTTCCCCCAAGTGGATGGCAGTCCTGTTAGAGTAGCCTCGTATCACCAATGAATCCCGCACATGAATCAAGGAAACATGGCCGACAGATTTGGAGAAACTATGTTAGATCAAGTGGAGAAAACTTCTGCATATTTCTCATCAATAGCTGAATTGATTCCAACTAAATTTTACTTCCCTGATGTCGGAACTCGTAAGGGGTCAGACACATTTGATGAAACACGTCATGGAGTATTACCAAAAGAGCGGAAAAAAATGCTGTCAAAGAAGGGTAAATTACAGAAGTTGGATCCACACAAACATAAAACAGTCGGAGAAATGCAAAAAGAGATTGAAAAAAACAATCATATTGAAAAACGTAAGGCTGCAAGATCAGGAGAACATATAAAATCAGTGGATGCAACCAAAGTAGTTAGCTTGCCGCTTGACGAACTACGAAAGAAGTTGCATGATAAAATTGAACTCTTGAGAAGAAAACGTAAATTGGATGATGAAGCAGAACCTGGAGATACAATGAAAAAGAGTAGGCATGATAAATCCTCAAGTAAAAAGAAAAAGCAAAGTAATGACACAAAAAACTCCATAATATCAAAGTCGCATGTTAAAAATGAGAAGAAAATTACCCAAGTTGTGAATGATAAAGGGGATGTGGTGTTCAGCAAATTTGATTTTGCAGAGGAACCTTTAAGAAGGAAAAGAAAAACAAAAAGTAATGATTTACATGTTCTGCTGAGCAAAGCAGAGAAAACAAAAGCAAACTTGGAAAAGCTGGAAGAAGAAAGTAAAGAAAAAGCAGATATCTTGAAGTCAAAAATCAAATGGGACACAGCTTTGAAGCATGCAGAGGGTGTTAAAGTAAAAGATGATCCCAAATTATTGCTGAAGACAATGAAGAAAAAGAAGAAGATGAAAGAAACTAGTAAAAGAAAATGGGAGGAGAGGGTGGCTGCACAGAAAAAACAACAAGATGAAAAGCAAAGGCTGAGAAAGCAGCACCTTGCAGAAAGAAAGGAAAAAAAGGGTTCAAAGGGTGGAAAAAATAGAAAACATATCAAGAAAGCAAAAAAACATAAACCAGGGTTTTAGAGCTATTTCTAAGATTTGTAATTATGACAGGTAGAAGAGATGCTTTTGAAAAATTTGTTTGTTTCTTGCTTGGTGCACACAAATGGAGCAGTTTAATACAATTTTATGTGTAAAGGACTTTTATGCCTTTGGATTGGGGATACTCAGCAATCAATAATACTTTGATGAGCTTTTGTGGGTGCTCCTGCTGTTCAAGTAAGATTTCTGAGTGTAAATTTTAATTCTATGCCCACTCTTGGCTGTACAGGTGAAATTTGATTTGAGATGAACTTATGTTACATATTGCATAACTCCCTACTTTGTTCTATATAGCTGTGGAAAAGGTGTTCACTCCCCATTCTCTCCCTAGGTTTTTCAAACTCTGATAATTGGTGAGGAAATGCTGATTGCTGTAGTATACCTCCTCCTTATAGGCTATAACTGCTTTATTTACTGCAGATATAGCTATGGATGCTTGTACAAGGAAGAGGCTAGGGATAATACTTATCCATGGGGCACCAAAGACTTTACATTATTGAATTTAAGATATTATTTTATCTATGCCAAAATGGCACATTTTACCCCCTTTGTGTCTATTGGCAGAAAAGTGGATGGTTACTTCTGTTGCCCCCATGCTGTAACCATTCTTGGATATAGCCTGATAAGTTTGAACTCAAGTGAAACAACAACAGTTTCTGCTTTGTTGTACTTACTAAAGTTGTACTCTCCTTGTATGAGAAGCATCCATGGAAGATTTTTACTAGAAATTGATTGATTAGATTGTACTGCAGTCATCTCCAAATGCTAGAAGCTTAAGGGGAAGGAAAATTCAAGGGGCCAAAGCAAAATGGGTTAAGGGACCAACCAGGAAACTTTCCAAACCCAATGGCCTACCACGCCTCAGGTCTCCACAGTTGGATGCTACTGTTGTCTATATTTAGAACATAAGTACAATGGAATTCTTGGAAGCAAAAGATATTCAATTCCAGGAACGTGATTGAAACCTATGGAATGTCTGCCTAGTTAGCAACTGCAGTGGTACTAAAAGCCTGAAATTGCCTAAGTGTATTGTGTCGTGTCATAACGTTTATGCAACCTGAGTCAACAATGAGTTTTGAAGGAAGCAATTTTTACTAGGGGCTCTAGTCTCGTTCTCAATTTGCTGCATGTTGACCATGCAGCTAAATATGGCTTACTTTCTGACAAAATATGTTACGTAACCGCCTTTTGGAGTGAGCCTTGTATGCTAATTAATTACAGTTTTCTACAATAACCAAGGCTAGACGTTAGGGCATTCTGGTTTCCTTAATGTTGTCGCAGCTCTCTATTTTGCATGTGAGAAAGTAGCCGAGTTGCTGGAGGCGGTAGCTAAGTTGGGGTAAAAGATCAAGTTGGCTTTGCATCAACTAATATTTACTCCGAATAGTAAATTGGCACCACAATTACTCCAGGAATCGTGTACTATGTGGACAATGAGAGCATCTTGTGACAGTAATTTATAGCCTGTACTTTGTTGATAATTTGAGTGTAGCATCACAATGGCATCTAGACTGATCAGAGATAGTTTGACAAAGAAGTTGTTATTTACTAGAACTTCTTCAGCGATTTCGTCGTTGTCAAGCCGCTCTTTTCACATTCAACAATGCAAGCCATTCCTAGCGAATAAAATTGTTACAGATGGGATAATTTTCAGAAGATCAAAGGTGCTTGACATGGGGATTAGGGAATTTGGCTCATCAGTACACACTCAGGTATTTCAGTTTTTACTTACTTTCTCTGTCATCTGACTGACTAGCTAAATGTCTAGCCGACAAATTGATTAGTTCATTCACTGAATGGCTCAATCGTGTGGAAAAGTAAACTCACTTGCTATCTGACTCACTGATTGACTAATGTACTGGCTAATTGATAGGCTAGTTGATTGACTCCTTGGCCAACTGACTCACTGAATTGTCGATGAGTTAGATTCTTGACAAACAGTGACGTAGCCAGGGCCGCATCTTTGAGGGAGCAAAAATGGGTTTAGCCAGGAGAAGGTGGCAAAAAGGAGTGTGTACCCTAGAAGGTAACTAGAGGGTTAACTAGGGACATGGGTCTGTAGCCACCTACTGTGGCCAGCATTGAAGTACCATCCGATATGATGAAAGAGAGAGTGGTGGGGGTCAAGGGCTGAGCCTCCTGGAAAATTTTCAGTTCAGTTTCATATTTTGAATTCTTCTACATACACTTTTAAAAATAGCTAGCAATTAAACAACTAATAATAGTGCATACTTACAATACATACCTACAATATATACAACGAATACATACCTACAACACAATATTCCAAATACAGAATTAATACATCAACAATTAAAATTCAGCCTCGAATCTACATGAGGACAAGAAATAAAGACTATTCAGTCAATGGAGAGGACTTATTCGTGATCTCATTGTCGTGGGCAATGCCTGTAGTAGCCCCACTGGACCTGGACCTGGACAACACAACATTACAAATTCAAAATTAATACATCAACAATTAAAAGTAATACAATATATAGATACAAAACGGAAAAATTTAATGGAGGGAATTACTTAAAGGAGGAGCGCTCTCAGTAGTTAAACTAATTAAGGAGAGACCTTGCTTCAAAATTTCCCATTTGATTTCTTCAGACAACAGAACTATGGGCAGATGGTGAATTTCTGAGTTCAAGTTTCTATTGTCAACTTCTATCATCGTTTTGAAAGAGGAAGGCTTTAAGTTTTGGTTGAAAACATTAGCAGGGGGTGATTACTTTATATCCACAGGAATGTCATTCCAACATTTAGCTCCACTGAAGCACACTGACCTAATACCATACTGCAAGGCATTTTTCTGGGTTTGGAAAAGTCATGTTTTGTGACTTGCCATGTACCATATTGATGAACAGATTTGACTAAATAAACAAAAGAATGAAAGCAAGAAGGGGAGATCCTATTTACATAGTCATAAACAAGACAAAACAATTTCAATTGGAAGAGATTATGCAATTTTAAGATGTTTAATTCAGAAAAGATAGGTGAAGAGGGGGATTTATAAAAGTGTCATAAGTGAGACCCCAAACTAAAGTTTCATATTGCAGGAAGGTTGAAAGCAAAGAATTGTAAAGACATCAAAACATTTATGGGTAAGAAGTGTCTTACTCTGAAAAATTTATACCTCAATTCTTTTGACCACACCCTTTAAATATCAGGGAAATGCCCCTTTTTGTATAAAGATACACTCTTTTCCTGATTGCTTTGTGAAACAGCTCCTCAAGTAGTTGCATTTGCTGTTTTAAAGCTACCTTCCAATGTATCAATTTTCTTGCAGATTTGAGCATTTCTTAAACACCAACCTTTTTATCATTTGGGGGTGGCTGCCTTCTGCTTTGCACCCCTGGCTACCCCACTGTTGACCAACTAACTGACAAGCTGACTGACTAACTATGTGGCTATATGACTGACTGAATGACAGTCTAATCAACTGACTGGCTGAATTATTAACTAACTAATTGGCAGATTGACTGGGAGGCTGAATTACAGACCATCTTACTGAAAACCAACTAACTGGTAGAACAAACTAACAGACCAACTAGCTGACAGATCAGAAAACTCACAAGCCAACTGACTGGCAGTCAGTTTTCCCATTGGAAGGATTAAAATAAAATGTTAGATATATTGTGTATATATATATAAATATATATATATATATATATATATATATATATATATATATGTATATATATTTATACATATTTAGTATATATTGTAATCTGTGAAAAGTAGAAAATATAATCATTTTAAATTCATATAGAATGGTTATGATGGTGGTTGTCTTATTTGTTTTGAGTTAAAGCTCTTTATTGTTTTATCTGGCAAGGCAAATTTCTATTATTGATAGTCCACCTCCATCATTTTTTAGGTGCAAGAAAAGAGACAAATTCATAGCCATCCTGGAAGCGTTACTAATGAAACTATGAAAAAAGAATTAAGCCCCTTACCTATTATCAATACAATGCTTAAGTACATTTGGCCAAGAGATCAGCCTGCTCTAAAAGCAAGAGTTGTTACAGCTTTGGGTCTTTTGGTAGGAGCAAAAGTGAGTTTCATCATTGACTAAATACACAATTTGGCTTTTCATATTTATGCATTTTCAAGAATTGTTTCTGGAGCTTATTTATTGCAAAGTGATTATCTTTGAAGCTAGTGATAACCAATGGTTGCTAATTAGCAGTATCTAATGCTAATTTTCTAGAAGAATAATTGTAGTCTCATTTGAATGTCAATTTAAGCTTGCATTTCATTCCTTTTACAAAGGGAATATATATGACATATATTTTTCTTCTCTGTGCAAGTTTCCCCACAATCTGCATTGCCTAGTCTTATAGAAAGGTGAGATTGTTATAAGATACAATTAATGTGAGGTATGAGGTGAAAATGACAAGAAGCTGCTTGCTATTAATATTGATTCATGGTGGATATAAACATGGAATCTTTAAGTTTATTTTTAGTTAATTCATGCTGTGAACCTGATTTTACCTTGGCACATAATAGGGACCTTAAGCATGCACAGTGCTAACGGAAACAGTAACCTTAGCTGTCAATGTTCCTGCTTCTGTTATTGATCTGACAACTAATCATTAAGCATGTTGCATTAAAAAGGTAAGCCCCATGATGAGGTTTTCAGCATGAATCTTGCTTAAATTGTGGTGGCAACATTGTTCAATTTTGCTACCTCATGTTACAGTACAATATCTGTCTTCAAAGTGCTTTATTTATGTCATGTACAAGAGATACTGTTAATTACTTATGACCTCTTTTATATAGATGAAGTAGAGTTTGCAGTCCTGTATGATTTGAACAAATAAAAAAATATCCTAACTTAGCAGCAAGCATATAGGTATCATCCTCAACAGTCCATTTGAATCATTTCCTGTAACCAAATTGTATCAATTTATTAACTTTACAGTAGGCACCTAGTTTAAATTTCAAGTATTCAAACTATCTAAAGCTAGAGGTAAAAAAGTTGCTAGGCATTCAAATGGCATGCTACTGGCACAGTCTCTGATTTTGTAGTTTAAATGGCCATCTGATGATCAAAAACTGCAACTTTTCCTTAGCTTTTTCAAACAGAAAGAAACCCACTTTCACCCTTTACTTTCTATAGCTGACAAGTCATCTCTTCAAAAATCCTTATATTTGCCCAAGACATTAGCAGTGCTCATCAAGCCTCCTAGATCCTTGCTTGAAAACCTAAATATTATGGGCATCTTCTTTTGTGTGTGTGTGCAATTGTGAATTCTACTGAGCTAATGTTAATATTTCCGTTACGGATGTGCATGCTTAAGGTCCCTAATATTATATGTGAACTACTGGTATACTATAATTTGTTTTAATTCATTGAGTCTCTATCTGGCAAGATACTTTCTGTATCATTTTGATAGAAGATTTATCTTTATTGTGTTTTCACCAATATAATTCTTCTTTTTCAGTTAATGAATATCCAGGTTCCATTCCTTTTCAAGTATGCTGTTGACTATCTGAATGATACACCCTTAGTCATTTCAGATGCAGAGACTGCTGTGATCAGTATGGCAACCATTTTTATTCTGGCATGTGAGTTTCTCCACTAAAGATTTAACTTAGATATATGAGGAATGAAGACTATGATGTTAAGTATGGTATGGGAAATGTGCTCAAAGGGTCCCTTTTTTAAAAGTAATTTTCTTTCCATCAGTATCTTCTCAGGAGAAAAATCTAGATTCCATGTGCAACTATAGGAAAGTATTTGGCTTTAGGGTATATTTAGCAATAGCACTGGAAAGGTTTGAGGGAGAGGCAGTAAAGTGAATTATTTGGAGAGGAGTAGAATTTAAATACTTAGGTAGAAGTTGGGTTTATAGCTTTCCCAGCAGGCTGGTCAAATACCCAGCTCATTATTATTGTCAGGTTTTAGTAAGCCCTAAGAGGGCTTCCTAAACCCTGATCACAATAATGAGCTGGGTGTTTTGTCTATCATCTGACTATATGTAAGAGATTGTTATCAATCAGTATTGAAGATGTATATTGCCACTTTTTATATTATATTTTGACATTAAAGTGCTAAAGTGAGTTTGCATCCTGAAGGTCTGAAAATGCAATGTGATTATCATTTTGTTTGTAGATGGTTCAGCCAGAGCAAGTGCCTCTCTTTTTAATGAGTTGAGGAATGCTGTTTTTGCTAAAGTAGCTCAAAGTTCAATTCGTAAAATGGCAAGAAAAACTTTCCTGCACTTGCACTCTTTAGACCTGAACTATCATTTGAGCAGAAAGACTGGAATGCTTTCCAAAGCAATTGACAGAGGAACTAGGTATGCAATACAGTAGTGTTTAGAACACCTTTGCTCTTGTGTGACTATTTTGCTTTGTACTATTAGTTCTTTGCAGGATGAATAAATCCAGAAATTTTTTGTCAAATATCTACATACACTTTTAGCTTGGTAGAAACAAAAATAGTAATTGTCTCTTCTCATTTCTTTTCTTAATGTGGATTAGTCTGTTGTTGGTGTACTTTTGTAAACATCCTCAAGATAGATGCTGACTCTTGTGATTTTTGTGATTCAAAGAGTTTGCTTAGAAGTTGCATTTATTGCCTTAAGAAGAGTAGTACCTTTGAATTGTTGGGACAGTGTCTGATGTGAGCCTATGATTTTCTCATCAGGGGGATCAGCTTCTTCCTTAGTGCTCTTCTTTTCAATAT
This sequence comes from Cassiopea andromeda, assembly GCA_018155075.1. Lineage (NCBI taxonomy): Eukaryota > Metazoa > Cnidaria > Scyphozoa > Rhizostomeae > Cassiopeidae > Cassiopea > Cassiopea andromeda. Next base: position 1,309,878 of record WIPJ01000702.1, read on the forward strand.
TGTACCAACAGTTCTGGAAGTCAGTCTTGTCAGTGGAATCTTGGTATGTAGTCAAAAGAAGTTACTCAAAATTTACAAGCTTTTTGTGGTGCTTTTATGTAGCAAAGCAAACATAGAAGATGAAAATATAGAATTTGAAAATACCATTGACTTTGAAGCCATATAGAGAGATAGAGAGGAGAAGATAGAGAGATTAAACATTTCAGTGAGGAAAGTGACAATAATGAAATGGTTGCTGCAAGAAAACTGTATTTTCAGTGATTTTATCTACCTCCTACTTAATATGTTTTCTCTTTATACCTTTCATTCTCACTAGCTCTTTGTGAATTTTAGTTAATTTATTTTTGTCTGTTTAAGTAAAATACAATTGTATTCAACATTGTTTATAATAGAATTAGTTGACTAGAACTTGCCATTTTAAACCATAGGCTTGGAATTGTGGTTTTCCATTTGCTGTCACTAGCATTGGTTGTATTGCAGCATATGCAGTTTATACTCTTGCCATTACACAATGGAGGTAATTCACTCCCTTTGAATTTATCAAAGATCTTCACATGACGTAGTATTTACAGCACTTTACTCATTGTCCTACAATGAATACCATCTCTCCTCGGTGACACAAAATCTCGTTTAAGTGAGACAGGTTTTTCCCCTTAATGTTTATCATTTTGACTTGGGAGATGGGGTGGCATTAAACTAGTAATTTAGAATATTAACTATTCTCATGCGATTGAAGAGTGAGTTGCTTTAGGTTTTCAAATGGATAAATATACTACATTAATTCTTTGATTTTTGACTTTTCAGTTTACCAGATATTAGTTTCTTTGCTTTTCATTCCATTATCTAATTTCCTACAACACTTCATTGTATCTGCTTACATTTCTGCAGTAGGATTGTCATAAAACCTATATTGTTGTAAAAAGAGATCTGCTGTCTTTTTTGCTAGAACGAAGTTCCGAATTCAAATGAATAAAGCTGACAATGAGGCTGGCACCAAGGCAATTGATTCATTAATCAACTATGAGACTGTAAAGGTATAGTTTAGCTAGACGTTCATTCATCCCAAGCGAGGCATAAATTGGTAAAGTTGAAATGGGCCATCGTTGTTCTCCTGGTTGACTTTCCCACAATCTTGATGGGTTTTCTGCCGTTAAAGAGCTGATGAATCGTAGATTAATTAAAAGTCTACATTAGCAGATGGTAGCATAACCCTAGTGTTGTAAGCCACACGGGGCTTCACAGCATAGTAACAAGATGTAATGGCATTACTAATTTGATTTTCAAACTTTGATGAAACATTACCAATCCAAGGCAATTTTAGATATACCGGGCACTTAACAGTGATTTTCAACAAGGGTTCCGTCAGTGCATGAGTTGGGTTCCTCCAGAAGTTGCACAAATGCTATGATCGATAGTAATTTTAATTCTCCTGTGCCGATATGTGAACAGAGGCTCGTCGAGCCATTGAATTATTTCCCTGGGCTTCCGCTCCAGCAAATGGGTGATGCATGCATGCTGCGAGGCTGAGAAAACTTATATAATTAACATGATATTTTCATTCATGAACATTAGTTTTGATTTTTTTCGTGGCTATTTCTTTATAGTATTTCAACAATGAACACTTTGAAGCAGAGCAGTATGACAAGTTGCTAAAGAAATATAACGATGCATCTCTCAAAACAACAACCAGTCTTGCAATGCTGAATTTTGGTCAAAATGCCGTGTTTTCTGCTGCCCTGACCGGTATTATGTTACTGGCAAGTCAAGGAATAATGCAAGGTATAAAACGCGCAATATTAAGCGAAATTTAAAGTTTTAACAGTTGATTAAGACTTCCTTAGCAAAAATTTTTACTTCGGATGTTTTGTGCATATACTTTCAAGGAAAGTTTCAAAAGCCCCACGTACACTTGGCATAGTGATAAATCCTAGTCAACAACGAAAGATTAACTGTTGAAAAGTAGCCAACATGCATATAAGCTTGACGACTTTCCTACGTCTCAAGAATCCAGTATTGAGCTTCCCTAACTTTTAGAGTACTACCCACTATCTTACAAACAGAGCTTTTAGCACTTCATTTAAGCGTGATGTAAGATTGAAGTTTGTACAAGATATCATTTGGCATTTCAACTTCCACATTTTGTTTGCAGGTACGATGACCGTTGGGGATTTGGTAATGGTCAATGGATTATTGTTCCAACTGTCAGTACCACTGAATTTTTTGGGCTCAGTTTATAGAGACATACGACAAGCTTTGGTCGATATGCAGAACATGTTCGATGTATTAAGTGTAAAAAGTGCAATACAGGTAAATTCGCTAAGTATTTTGTTCTGATGAAAACACTTTAACTGCATATTGGAATTAATGCTACCAAAGCAATTTGGCCATTTACTGGTCAGTGTGACCTGATTCTCTTACACCGGCTAAATAAGTATTGCAGTCTGTTGGTTTGTTTAATCACCCTATCGGTTAATTTTCCAAGCTTCAGCTGCAAAGACCAGAGATAAAGTAGATGAATTCATCCAGGACTTTGTCCGTTACTTTTAATCAGCAATGAAATTCTTTTTTATCGAATTTTTTAAATGAATATTTACCTTGCAAAATTCTGTTTAGAAATCATTACATCTTTAATTAGCAGGATTAAATAATGATTATTCTTTGGCACCGAAAAGTAATGGGGTCCCGATTGCAAATTTTTGAAAATTTCACCACCCATTTTCATTTATTAATCACCCCCCAAATAAGCAATTTTGAAAAAATCCAGCTCCCCATTTTGCTAACCTAAAGATTAAAAAGTTTTAAAAAGGATAATCGAAACATACATTGGTTTTGTGAACACAAATCAATATTAGCAACTAAGGAAATCAAAGCGAACTATATACCTTATGCCTATCCAATGTTAACAACTAATTGCAATGATTTTGAAATGTTGGGGTCCCCATATCGTCTATTGAACACTGACTCCCCATCTATTGGCAACTCTCTCCAATTTATGCCTTTTTAGCAAAATTGTTAGCCCCCCTCTTTATTTTACCCCCTACTATTTGGTGCAAAAGAGTATAGCATTTGTCCACTGTGCAGGAGGTAGATGGTTTGGGGTACATTCAAGCCCTAGTTTTTATTCTCGCTCACTTTCCATCCATCAACGATTGCGTACGTGATATCAACACTGGGGAGAGAACCAACAAGAAAAAGAAGTAGCCACCCTTCATCAAATGCCGATAGCCCAGGATAAGTTTCCTCTTTAACAGGCACTCCCTTACGAAAGTATGCAACACACTTCCTTTTACCTTTACATATCTTTAGAGAAAAGCAGATAGAAATGTTAGTGCACAGGGAGTTTTGATGTATTTCTTGTTGTGTGTTATTACTGCATAAAATTTCATTTTGATTTGCCGTTATTGATTCCTTTCTTATTATCAGGAGTATCTCATTTTTTCTCTCGTATTTCTTTTCAGGAGAGACAGAATGCGTTTCCACTTGTAGTGCACACTGAATCCATGGATCCTCACGTGGTGTTTGATGATGTCACCTTCGGCTATCTACCAGATAAAAACATTTTAAATGGTATTTCATTCAGTGTCAAATCTGGGCAGAAAACTGCAATTGTTGGAGGCAGTGGCTCTGGGTATGATTGATATTTCTGAATTTCGTACTAGCAACTATGATATGAAGCATCAGTAATAGATAAACTTCAATACTACAACGGCGAAAAAAGAGTGACATTTGCGATCTTGAACGATAGAACCACGAGTCACTTTTAAACTATCTATAAGCCTAAGGAAATTTACTGTCTAGTTACTTCCCTATAACAAGGAAGGGCTGTTCAACGTTGTATTTCTTCATATTTTTCTTACTTTTTATTATTTTTTAGGAAATCTACCATCGTCCGATTGATGTACAGGTTTTATGATCCTCAAGAAGGCAGAATACTTATTTCGGGTAAAGATATAAAAGATGTAACGCTGGAAAGTTTGCGCAAAAATCTTGGTATTGTGCCGCAGGTATTTATTTTTGTTAATGTCCTATTTGAATGTATTACCCTTGTTTCATTTCTGGATGATAGACCAGCTGAATTCTGAAAGTTAGACAGTGAAAGATCACGTTTAGGCAGCGTTGACACTGGACCGGTTCCAGTTGGAATCGTGACATTGCTGGTAAAGATAGGCCTCGCGTTTCCACGGGACTGCTTGGAACGGTTCCATTTGGAACTGCTAATGGGTTCCAAATGGGTCTGCTTTCAAATTCGGTCTCAATTGGAACCGTACCCATGGAAACAGGTAGAGCGGTTCCAACTGGGTCCGGATATGAAGTAAACAAACCTCGAGGAAAAGTGATTGGAGCTCTTCTTCTGCTCTTCTATTGTTTTTTGCACATCTACTAGGCAGCAGATGTCTTCTGCGTAGTTGTTAAGCATCAATTCCAAATGGAACTGGTCTCGTGGAAACGCTGCCATCTCCTCACTTGATGGTAGAGTTTGTATTTCCTTCATAAGGGTTCTTGGTAAATTAGGTGGTTTGAGCATCGCAGCTTTGCTTTCTACATGAAGTTTTGTTACATTTACTGGATCACTGACGGCCTTCTGTTAGCACATGTATTATCTCTTGTCCCAAGTTTCTCTTTCTCATAGCAAGATATTTATTTTATTCAGTGACACGCTACTAAACTACGGAAAAATGTCTATTTAATGGACTGTTTGAAATGCTTTGCAGTTATCTCATGTCAAATGGGAGTTGTTTTCTAGCACTGTTTCTTTTTGACCACGTGGAAACATATGGCATTTTTGACTAGCTGTTCTTTTGTATAGCAGTTGCTATACAAGGGAACATGCTGTTTATGGAAATAGCTATGAACATATAGGATACGTGATGCTTCATTAATGACATTCTTGCATTTTTTTGCTGTAATCTTAGTCAATACTTATAACTTCTTAATACAATTGAATCGTTCTTCTCAGGACCAAGTGCTGTTTCATGACAGCATTTACTACAATATTATGTACGGAAACATTTCAGCAACGAAAGAAGAAGTAATTAATGCTGCCAAAATGGCCGATATACACTCAGCTGTTTTAGCAATGCCACATGGGTACGAGACTCAAGTTGGGGAGCGTGGCTTGAAGCTATCTGGTGGCGAGAAGCAGAGAGTTGCTATAGCACGTGCCATTCTTAAGGATGCTCCTCTCCTGGTTTACGACGAAGCAACATCATCGTTGGACTCTATTACTGAAAAAGTATTGTTTCTTTTATGCTGTTGTTTGCTATGAAATAATTATCATTTTCATTTCCATTCACTCCACTACAAATGGATTTCAAATCTACAAAGTTTGTCTGTGACTGATTACCAAATTTACTCTAGCTTTCGAAAGTTGTTCTCTGTCGTGCAATATCGTTTGGGCCTCTTTCACACTCTATATTCACAGTCGTTGCTAGATACCGTATTTATTTGATTGTATTTTGGTGGTTATATTTATTTTATGGTACGTTTTCTTGTTTCTCACACCCAAGGATGGGTCTTTTCTTGCGTCTTTCTTTGTCAAAACTATTTTTGAATTGCTGGGTATGTCAAAGTCAAGTTTTTGCGTCCCTCCTAACTCGTTCTCTGGTTCATTTAGCAAGGTTTCTAGTGAAGTATCTCTAAATATTTTTGTAGAAGCGGCTTAAAATTAAGTAGATGCGGTATAATTAGTCTGAAGCTGCGATGTTTTTACCCTGGAAGTATATTTACCTGTTGCTGCTGTTGTTGTTATGTTATTTCACGTCTTTTGTAGAACATTCTCACCTCACTTTCAAAAATTGCAAAGGAGAAGACATCGATCTTCATCGCCCACCGTCTTTCAACTGTTGTTGACGCTGACGAAATAATTGTACTTGAGCAAGGAAAAGTACGAGAGCGAGGCAACCATCAAACTCTTCTGAGTGATCCCACAAGCCTTTACTCATATTTATGGCATAAGCAACACGAGACCCATTTACCACCTGAACAGTTGGATGAAGAAATTAACGTTAATGAAATGAAAACTAAATATGATTTTCCTGTCCCTGAAGCAATAACTTGATTAGTTCTTTTTTTAATTTATATCGTTGTGTAACACGATCAAAATTTGAAGTATCAGGTTCTGATTTTCTGATTATAAAGTCATCGTATGATGCTACGTAGGGTTGACCCTTTCAGCTCATTTTTTCTATATATACATAGTTATATTTTTAATTAGAGATTGAGCTTTAATATTTCTTTACATATGATTACCTGTAGCATTCAACACCCTTTCATACTTTTACCTAGCAAATTTTTGCGTGGACTTCAATGTATTTACCAATAGTTTTTGCAGATCTAAGTTTTGAAGTATTTCATTTGATACCAGTGTATTTTCAGCGCCATGCGATCATTTCCAACCTTATCTGCAAGAACATTTACTATATCATCGGCTTATTTCAACCATATATACATTCCATGGGACATAAGTAAATTTTTGTAGCTCTGCACGTCTTCCTTTGAGTTTGTGACCAAGTCAAATTATATAAGTCGACTTGCTGTACTTGTAGATACTTCGCTTTCTAGCATTTCATTTCATTTCTCTTTGTATCAACATTGCTACATATATATGAGTTATGGTAATTTGAATTACAATATTACAATCAGAATGTGTATTCATTTCTCCATTACACGATTGCCTGAACTATAATGAAGGTTAGGAGAATGAATGAAGAAAAGGAATGGATTTAGCATGTTATTTTGCTTCCTCTATGAACTTCTGAACATGCAGCGAAAATTGTATTTCTGCATTTGTAAATTCTATCGTATGGAGAATCAAAGCAGCTGGTAGGTTAAGAAAGAATGAAACTTGCAACTGTTTTGCTGTAATTGTTATACACATGTCCAGAACCGAAAATACTGGACGTATACGCTGAAGTGCCTAATTGCTGGGGGATTGGAAACATTAGAAGAAATTAATTAGCGGGGGATAGACAAAATGCTTTTAAATCTATGAACATGCTGCTATGAAGCACTCTATACTCATAAATTGGGCGTCTTGGTAGTGAGAATGTAAACGGCACAAAATTTTGCAAACAGACAAAAAGATTTGTTCAATGCATCTGTTCGGAGCACGTTTTGAAAATGTTTAAGCAAAAACTTATAAGTGGGGGTCCTAATAACATTGGAGGCTGGAAAAGTTTCAAAAATTAATTAGCAGGGTGGACGGCAATTAGGCACTTAAGAGTGGGACCTTCTATAGATTTAGCAATTTTACTGGGTGAAAACTTTCTCTAACTTGTAACAACTTTACTTGAAGTAAAATATCTTAGACTTAGCAAAGGTGATGACCTCTGACGCCTCGTCCGAATTTAAGTACATCAGTTTTGTCTCTGGATATTTTTTCTTCTTAAGAAAGTAAACAGTAAAGTGCTAAGGGCAACAGAACTGTCGTATAGTAAATACATTGCACTTTGCTCACTGTGGCTGACCCATTGGGGCTGACAACAGCAATGTTTTCAAGCTTATGATTGCCTTTGTTGAGAAAAGGATATCAATACGAGGTTTTAAGATTAACCGACATAAGTTCTTTGTTCATGATGGCGGCGAAGGTAGCAATTATTTTGGCATGATTTATTATTCCACTGGCAATAGTATTGACTATCTAGAGAACTTTTTATATAATACTTCACACATATGCACTTTGATGGTCTTATTTGCTTGATAGCACTTGATCCAATCAATGATGGATGCCCGAAATTACTACAAAGGGGTGTGTATATATATACAGATGAGCATTTTAACATTTTGTAATGTAATTTTGATTTGCAACGATCACTACCCATCACAGGAGTATATTATCATTGGAATAGTTTAAAATGAATTGACTATTCTACTTATTTCAATGTTAAGTGTGTGCAGAAGTAGCTATTTACTTTAAATGTTAGATATATTTGTTTAGATTTTCTATTATCCCTGTTCAAGAATGTCTTCAATCGACTTGCATACGTTAGTTCAATTTGCTATGCATAGTTGCAAAATAAATGTCCACATCTTAAGCAAAACTTTATTGTGTAAGCATTGAGCTTGAATTCACTATTTATCATAAGAAATATTTGAAGATTATTGTCATTAATTTTCTCTTGTTTAGGATTTCCATAGACCATCACCTTATCAGAGTCCTGAGTCTGTATCACCTTTTCGATCAACATTTGCCAGTCAAAGATCTCTTGAATCACCAACAGCAAATGGCTATAACAGTTCTCGTACATCATATCATGACTACCCCACTTCAATTCCCTATGGGAAGGAAACTGATGTTGAAGTTGCACAAGAAACAAATAGCAGAGGTGTGTATCATTAACTATAATTGGCCTAAGTATATATCTATTAATGAAAAAACTTTGTGTACAACAAAATTTAATAATATTTTTAAATGTTAAAGCACAGCTACAAAATGCTGCTGCACTGTATATACTTTTTCAAGCTATAATCAACTCTATGTGTTTTTCTAAAAAAAGAAAATTCATGAATTTCTTTATTGCACAGCTATACTTTTTCAGTCTCCTTGCTTTGCAATCTTTTTTGAAATAGAGTAGAAAATAATTTCATGCTGTCCAATTTCAGACTTTATTGGATAGCCATTTATTCTTTCTATGACTACTTTTTGGTTGGTAATTAAAGTTATCTGTATTTCTTTGATGCCATTATCATCCTCTAAACTTTGGTCCAATTTGCAGCTCTTTATAGACATCAAATTAGCTTTTGCATTAGGTTCTTGCTCCATATCACAGCCTGTTATCTAATTAATGAGAGCTGCATCTCATAAAAAGCTGATTGATTATATTGCACTTGTGATAATATCAACATCATATGTCAATTATATTTCAGCTGTAATAAATGCATTGAAAAGTCTGCAAGAAAAGATTGGCAGACTTGAACTTGACAGAGTGAGAGCAGAGGAAAATCTGAAAGCATTAGCTAATGAAGCAAATGACTACAAAAGTATCCTTCAAAAGGAGCACGAGTTTTCTGAGTCTACACAGAATGCCATTGAAGTACAGAAAAGAGGTTTTTGTCTTTGGAATAACTTTTTTATTTGATTTTTGCTTAAAGACATGGTGATTTGTCCAGTTTTTACTACCAGCCTATTGTATAGAAAATCCTAACTCTATAGAACGTATATTGTTTTATCCTGCCTGTTGCAACTTTTTAGGTTGTGCACAGAATTGGCCACTTGATTCTAGGATAATATCTTATTTTAGTATATTGCAAGTGATGTAGCACTGAACAGTCACACTTAATTAGTAAATTTGATTGTTATATCTTTGTTTCTATTTGTTTATCTTATTAAAACTTTAGAACTTGAAGAGAAGCTACATTCAGCTGAAGAAAAGTGTCAGTTGCTTGAGAAACAATTGAAATACATGAAGGACATAAGACAATCTTCTGATGTGGACCACCCTATCAGATTTTACCCGTATGAACAGAGACATTATAGACAGCCCCCTTCTATCCAGCCACCTCAAGTTGTAAATGGATATGCATCTCCACAGATTGAAAAGCTAGCTGAACTGGAACGTGGTCAGATAAAGTTGACAGCTTCCCAAACCCTTGCTGAGGTAGGTGGGCTTTCATTGCTCTTTTTTCCTTGAGGTAGCACTGAGTAATGCTTTAAAATACTAACAGTTTTCTTTCATACTGTTGATTGTGTGCATCCAGTTTCATAGTGTATTTACAAATACCTTGGTTTTTCTATCTGAGTTATGTATTCTTCAAATATAGAGGCCCTTATGTTGGTTGTAGAACTAATACTACCATAGAAATTGCTATAGTATTAGCTATTTTATCTATTATACTATTTCAGAGCAAAATTCGAGAGCTAGAAGAAAAACTCCAAGAAGAGCGACATCAAAGAAAGTTGCTTCAAGATAGAGCCTCTGAGGTATGACAAATCTCAAGAAGTTTTTACAGAGTGTTTTTTTGAAAGATTGATATGTTATCTACTAGTCTACTAGCTAATATCTTGATAGTGAAAACAAGAATATTGAATGGGACAAGGACATGTCTGATTGCAGTTTTGCAACTATGAATTCATCTCTGCTGCTAAGTGTGTAGCTTACTTTGATATTTGCTGTGAGGCTTATGACATTCTTGCTATTTTCAATCTTACTGTTAGCATAGAGCTCAGTAGTGGTTTTAGGGGGGGCCAGGGGGCCCATGGCCACAAGCTCCATGCTTTTACTAAGCCAGAAGGGGCCCACATTTGAGAAGAAATTGAATAGAATCACAGGAAAAGATGTAAATATAATTTGTGATTTTCAAACAAGGGCCCTGCAGATTTCAAACAAGGGTTTCAGCCCCAGGCCCCGCGATTACTAAAGCTGCCACTGATAGAGCTATAACCTTCTTCTCTACAAGCCGTTGTTGATTTTTGGCTTAGAAAATGATCTTCTTTTTTCATGGTCAGAATTTCTTCTATTGCTATTTTTGCAGTTGCAGACTCTTGCATCAACAAATAAAATTCTTTTTGACATGACATCACCAGAATATAGAAAACCAAAAAAGAAGGCGAAAAAGAAAAAGGTATGAGTGGTGATAGTAAATACTTGATAATTTTGATAGTTAAATTATACCATAATTCTTCGTGATATATGGCTTTTCCTGTCTTATTATCATAGCTGACGTGTCTGCCCTCTCGGACAATCTAATTAATTTAGGCAAAGAAGATGTCTGAAGAATACGTTGTTGCAATGCTAGAGACTCTAGCAAACTGCTGTGAAGCTCTACCGTAGAGGTTTACAACAGTTTGTGCCTTCGTGTTACTGCTTATTGTAAAGTAGACTTTTATCCTCTTCTTGTTTCCATCTACATCTTCCTTTTTCAATTTCCTATTCGTATTAATTCCATATGGCTCCCGATTACAAAGTCTATTTGATACTAACAATCTTATGAGACTTCTTAGCTGAAAAGGATTGTATTTATTTTAGAGAGCAACCTCACCGCCGACGAGGAAGAGAGCGACGGCTGTTAACTCTCTTCCGAATGCGCATTATCGACTTGATCTCGGTAGCATCCCCTTCGTTGTTGGCCAGGTTTGTAAACTTTGTGTTTATACAGCCCCAAAGTATGAGCCTCTGGTGATGCTATACCAGTATACTACAATGAGTTTTACAATAAGTATTAAAACAACGATGGGATACTGGAGGATCTCATCGTTGTTGTAGTCTTCTTCTTATAGTTTCATGGCATTTAATACCGTAGACAGATCATGGTGGTTCTCTTTCTCTCCATCTTTTCCTATCTCTTGCAACATTGGCTAACTGTTTTCCATCTTTAGCTCTAAATCTCTCCATTATCGATCTATCTTCTTCAATCTCTGTCTTCCTCTTGCCCTTTTCCCTGTCATTTCAGCTTAAAAGATATTTTTCTCTATCTCTCCCTCTTCTCAACTCATGCCCTCATGGTTAAAAGTTGTCTTTCTGACTCTACCTTTTCCCACATTTCTTATTTAGTAAGTTTTTCTGTCCATGATATCCTCATCATCTTTCTACAGAACCACATTTCTGTCGCCTTAAGCTTTTGCTTCATATTTTTATTTATTGCGTTGTTGTAGTACTTATTGTAATTTAGAGAACCAGAAAAGCGTTGGAAGGGAGCTTTTGAAGTGACCTTAGATGTTGCAAATCTGTTCTGAATTCAAGACTTGTATTACATTCAAGCCACATTTGCGAGTCAAATGCTTACTAAGTTGTGGAAGATGTGCAGAATAAGGAAGGCAGTGAAATCTATTACTTGGCTTATGCTGAAGAACGGCATTTACCCGCGGCATATCTAAGACTCTGGTAGTAGGGGTCTGACAGCAAAGCCAAAAATATCTTTTTACCACGCCCTGCAAGCATTCATAAACGGTCCATGCCCGGAAGAAATTTGTGCAAGAGCGTCAAGTCACATTTGCGCCCTTGTTCTTTGGAATTGCACGTGCGATCCAAGATTTGTGTTTCCAAAATACAGGTTTCTTGTTGCTGGACTATTCGAAATGTCTCGGTTAGGATGAAACAAGGTATGGCAGAGTTATGGAAGAAGGTGACTGTCACTATTGCTGCTGTTGTAACAACAAAGCTCTTATTTGGCACGGGCGAGTCTGCGCTCCTGCTGGGAATTTTGCAAGTGTGTGGATATGTGTACGTGCCATCGTACGTGTCTTGGGGCATAGACTACATAAGATGTGTGGAAGCAGCCTTTATGCTTGCCCCCACAAATTTTATAACATTTGGAGCAAATCTCGATGATTGAAGTACAAAGTATTTATGTAATAGAGGTGAAGTTAGGGGGCCGATCCCCTTGTTTTCCTTTGGGTATGTCACTTTGTAGAAATTGGATGCAGCTCGTAGAAAGCTTGAAGCCCCAGCCCCCTATTCTTCTTTTGGGTATGCCACTAATTAGCAATTTGCAGTAAGTATTGTGCACTAGAGATAGATAATTTGATGTCCTAGCACTAGGAAAGCATACAATGGAACTCATTTTTGTTCGAATGGAATTTAGTTAACATTTCATGGTCTAATATCTTTCTTTCTAGTCGACTACTAAGTCTCACGCCCTTGGTGCCAACATACAGAAAGTATTTTCCCTAATGAAAGCACACAATCCAAAGCTGTGCAAAGCTGCTACTCAGGCGCATAGAGCAAACCAGATCATCACTGGATCATCTTCATCATCGAACGATAGTGATGGTATTTATGAGCTGATTTCCCAGCTACAGGATGAGTTTGGTCACATGGGATTGTAAGTATTTCTTTTTTGGGGCCAGTCACTTATCGCTCTGGTTGCCGGGGGGTGAGTGGGATGGATTTCAGAAAATTCTCACCGGCTTTCCACCCCTTTTATTTTTGTCGAAAATTTTCCATACGCCATTCAGAAATAAATACAAGATTTCATACTACATTGCTCAAAAATGTTCCAGAACATTTCACACCCCCAATTGTCCTTTGAAATTTTGACATACCCTTCACAATTCTAACCCGCCTCAGTATCTCTCGATTTTACCTCCATTTCCTCCAATCGCTTGAGGCTTAGAGGGTGCCTCTGAGAGGACTTAAACTCTGGCAAAAGCATTTAGTACCGGATGCCCTTCCTGACGTCACAAATGATCTGCGGTGGGCCTCGAACCCAGGACCACATTGGTCTGAGTCGAGTGCATTACTGCTAGGCCGTGGCTGCTCTCTAACCGGCCTCAGTACACAGAACTATAAATGACTAACCTTTTATACGACACTATCTATGTGAAAATGACCCCTCCCTTCTTGTTACGTTTCCCACTATCATCTTTGATATGAATTAACTTTTGGAAATTCTCATAGATGTACACTAGGGTGCTTGTTAGATCTTAGCTGAAGTACATGAGTAGTATTTTTTATATTATTTGTGAGTGAAATCACTATCTTATTTGCATGTTGCAAGAGAGAGTGAAATCGATCAAAATTGCATTGATTTAGTCATATAACATTTTATAGTATTTTGCTTTGTATACCTTGTGAGATATTGATGGCAATTTTATAATGTCCTATTTTCTACTATGCTCAACTTCTTTGCTAACCTTTGTCATTCTTTGAGAAGCTTTTGTTTTTGAAATGATTATTGGTTGTCCGTTAGCGTCGTATGTTGTGTTAGGCAGTTTTTTGGGTATTGGAATTTTCACTAGGCCACTCAGGACAGGAAAAAATCTGTCACTGAAAGCTTCTGTTACGTGTTCAGCATCATCGAGTAGTGTTAAATCTTGCTTGCTATGTGCAAGCTAACATTGCAATTCGTAGGCAATGCAAGCATTCGTAGGCATTATTTTCCAATGATATCATTTCGACAATTCTAGCTCTAGAGAACTGTCCACAACCTTTTCACAGTCTAAGTTTGATTACCTAATTTTGAAATGTTTCTTCCAGTGAACATAGTGAGCTTGTTAAACAGATACAAGAGACCACCGATGTCAAGTTACGCGAAGATCTTGAAAGGGAATTGGACAGACTCGTTGCACGTATGGAAACAAAAGGTGAACAAATCGCAATTTTGAAAGAACACGAAAGACGACATCGCCGCAAAAATGACATCCAAAATCGTCGAAGCATAAAGCATAAAGGATCAGAAGTCGAAGTTGTTACGACAATAAAAACAAAAGATGGTACGCCAAAGAGTGCACAGCGCGAGCACCGCGCATCTAAAGTCGAAAGCAGCCCATCTAACAGAAATTTAGAAATTTTTAAAAAAGTACAGAAACTACAAGGAACTTTAAGGCAAGATGATCTGAGTTGGGACTAGCAGATATCTGCTTGTTTGGATATATATAAATATATATATTTGTACTTTGTGTATATGTAATTTTGTATATTCTCTTTCATTGGAAGTTTTGCCATTTAATTGGCTTGTACCAATGAAAATTATCATCAGTTGAAATGATGTTTGCAAACGAGAGAAAATGCTCCAGTCAGTGTTTTCCTTGTATCTTCTTTTTGCATAGTAAATTTTTCCACAAAAATGTGAGGGATCAAGGCTTATTCTGTAGCCAAAGATGGCTTGGAAAAGGATCTATTTTCATTACGTTATTGCTATTTTGCAACTTCAGTACAATAAGATCAAGTGAAGCAATGCAATAAGATCAAATGTAAATCTAACCTATCTTTTTTACAAGACTTTTACAACACGAATCTTTGCATTTCCTCTCGACAGCGAAGCCGGTGAGTTTGTTTCGCAAGAAATTGTAATTTTTTTATATGCGTATAAATGCTTACAATTACACTACATACATACAAACAATACAAAGCCGATACCATGGGGAACAAAAGACAATGACTACCCCATGATCTGTATATAGAAAAAATCACACTACACTAAAATAAATATTTAAAAATAAAATAACTAACTATAACACAAATAAAATAATAAAATAACTTCTAATAAGGAAAATGGAAAAAATACCGGTAGAAATTAATCTCAGGAGCGTTGTGGCAAGCAAGTGGCTGGGAGAAATTTGAAAAATTTACGTAAAATAAGGGGACTAAGAATGTCGAGATGTTTTTTCTAAATTTTAATTTAAGCCCATGGTGCTCTAGTGTTTCAAAATTCACTTAAAACTGGTCAGCCATGACCATAGAGATAGCAGGTGAGGGACAAAGGAGGCACGTGTCACATTCACAGATTTTTATGCAAAGTCTGCCTTTTCAGTATACAAAACTACCCTTTTAGTTTGTGAGAGTGCACTTGTACGCATGTGTCTTCCAATTTGTGAATGCTTCCCATGTCTTCAGAATCGCACTCTGTTCCTATGTCCATATTATGTGCTGCCTCTGATTATGGCGAAAAATTAAGCGATAACATTGTCAAAATTTTTGGCTCAACTACAGCTAACTACTTAGAGTATTGTACTCTTTTCAAAATTATCTCGAAAATTTGCATTTATCTTTGCATTTTGCTTAAGTTTCTACCTTTTATCGCTAGTGTCAGCCCTGAACCGTTCGCATTTTTTTTGCTGCATAGAATTTGCTCCCCATGAATGTGCAATCCTGAAACTTCTTGATTCACTCAAGCCTTGCGGGGCACGACAAAGCATGACACTACGAAGGAATATTGGATTAAGGAGGCTCTATGTGTCTTGGGCCTAATGGAAAGATGCCCATGCTGCAAGATGACGCAATTTTAGAGGTATCGATAAAAGTATGCTACCGAGCCGTTAGAACTTAGTAGATAGATTAGGTATGTAGCTATTTTATATGTCTTTCGTGTCATTATTTTCTAGCAATCTAGGTACCCAGCTATTCCCAGAACTAGTTTATTCCACAATATTGCCAGCTCAAAATATGCAATATTTCGAGCTGGCTCAATCATTGAGTCAATGTCTGCAAGTTAGCTAAGTTAGCGTGTCTTATCAGCTGTGAGAAACTCGCCAGATATGTTCAATACAAAGCTATTCAGTGAGAAAGTTGTAGCCTTGCAGTTGACGCCACTTTACCTCCTGTATACATGCAGGAATTCATGTATTGTTATATCTCCCTTTTGCATGTTTTGAATTAAGATAGCATAAAATAAATAAATTATGTTTAGGCCAAAGGCCTATTACAGTTCTAATTTCTATGCTGAAAATAGACATTATAGTAAGTAAAATTGGGTGATTTGATGACCACATTTTAGGCTTATTCTGGTAGTTTCCATGAGTGTTTTTAGTTCTATGAAAAATGAGAATTTCTTTACATACTTACCATTTTGTGTTACATAGGTGCTACCGATTTTTAACTTTGAAGATGCTTAGGATACTATCAAGAAACAATTTGACTTATGCCAGGTAACTTTTTCCATTTCTCTTTTCATTTTGAGCACAGTATGCAAATTTTGTGTGCCACTACTATTGCTCACATAAGTTTGCAATTCTTTGCTTTCATTTTCTTAATGACCCATTTACTAGGTATAACAACTTTGGAGCTACTGAGAATATAGTGTTACACAAGACTTTTACTAGTCTAAAATTACTAGGCTTGGTTTTAACAATAAGTAACACAACTGCTCACTTTTGAATTCCCAGAAATGCCTTTTATGAAATACATACTCTTAGGTGTCCAATTATAAGGGGTGCTTCTTAATTTTTAGAATTTCTGACCCCCAGAGCTTTATAAGGCCCCCTACTAATTGATTTTACAGTAAACATGTTATAGATTATGATATATGCACATATACATATACACACATTTATATATATATATATATATATATATATATATATATATATATATATA
>WIPJ01000704.1:6705-21416 GCA_018155075.1 Cassiopea andromeda
ACTTGAGCTGATTCAAGATTGAAGAACAATGAAGTTGAAAACATATCTATTATATTTCATTTCAAGGAAAAGCATTTACCTCATTCACCAAAAATAGTAGCTGAACAACTGCAGCACTAGTTGGGTGTCTCACATGACATTCAACTCCTGGTCTTCCACAGCTAGTGTTTGTTAGGGTCTGTCAAACACAAGTTCAACTAGAGTTTGAGCTAATCTAGCTAGGTAGCAAAAATAGTAACTATCTAAAAGGATGGAATGCATGCACACCAGACCCATAAAACTCTTTGGAAAGCTAGGCTACTAATAAATAGGGGCTGGACAAAATAACCTATGTGAAATGAAAGGTAATATAATGTATGTTATTATATTTGGTTATCTACAAAGTTAGACAATAGAAACATGTCAAAAAACTGCAAGGATACAATCTTATTGCACCATGAGCTGTTCCAATGGCAAGGATCTTTTGGAGCGGATCAACAGCTAGGCATGTTGCTTGGTATGGAAACCCATATCTCCCAACCTAGAAATAATGGACATGCCTTTATTTAATTAAACTACTTTAACTTTGAGCTTAGAATAAAGCATAATAACACATTATAAAATTGATTTTATTGATTCAAAAACTACATTCCATGATCTATTACCAAATCCTGAGTCTCTGTATAGTGAAGAGTGGGCACTAGAAAGCTTTTATCATTGCAGAATGAAGATTCTGAGAATTCTACAATGCTTACAAACAAACTGAACAAAATTCTTTTTTTATTTTCATTTGTTTCTAACAATGTTTGCAGATAGCTGCTATCTTTCTAACTTTGAAAGTATAAACCACCACATAAGTGAAAAGGCAGGGGTGATTTTTAGGGAGGCTCAGGGCGTGGAGCCCCCTTGTTTCAATTACGGTTCATTTTGGAGGGCTCATTCGTCCCTAAAAATACTTGTATTGGCCTTGCTTTTTAAAGTGTATTGGCCTTGCTACCATAGTGATATGGTTATTGGGACATTTCTGATTGTTGATTATACTATATCAGTATTTAACTAAATTATCATCTGCATCTTTGAAAATATGGACGTGGCTGCAACTAGGCCACAGCCACAGTGTGGGGATGGTTGCATCTAGACCCCCCTTGTTAAAATATTTAGAAATCACCACTGTGAATAGGTAATTAATACACTGATAACTGTTTATCATCACTATCTTGCAATACTCACCCATAGAAAACAAACTTATCTTCTATGTTTTCAAACTACAAACTATTGTGTGACTGCGTGAGTAAAGAAGATAAGCAAGCAAACTTTCTATCATCATAGTCTTGCAATACTCATTAGTAAAAATCACAATAAACACAAGAGTAAATCTGGAATCATTAGATCACAAGCCAACAAAACATACACAAATAGCTAAGGCAATAATTCCTTTGTTCTCTACAACAAACAGGTGTTCTTATTCTACTCAATGGAAGTATAAATGTACAGCTTTTAAGTAGGTAATTGCATTAATTACTAAAATCCACATGCTCACCATGAATTAACTTGTTTCAAATATTTAGCATGAATTCAATAGCATAGCATCTTAGCAACAACAATGGAAAAGACAGTAGTCATGAACTGATAAGGAGGGGTGGGGGACTGATTTTCTTTCTCCACTTACATTTTTATTTTCTATAAGAAAAAAGTTTATAAGAAAATGAGGCTCAAATGGCCAGAATCTTAAGAATATCTAAAGACAATTGCAAGGCTCAATTTCAATAATTAAGTGTTTTAGTTGACTCAGAATTGCTATTACACCATTAACATAGAATTCAAATTTGAGTATACAAGACTAACATTTTAGCCAGTTTAAATCAGTAATAAGAAAATTTTTAAGAAAATCTCAGGCTCAATTTCAGGAAAGGTTAAGAAAAGTAAGGTTCAAGCAAGATGGCGGTTTTTCTTATACTCCATTCATACAAGCGATTATGAGCTAATAAAGTGATACACACAAATGTTGGCTTCATTTCTGTTTTTCCCTAAGGAAACCTGCTAGGGCTAATTCAGGGGGTGGAAGGTGCTTTTTAAAGGATTATAGTTGGATTTCAGGTAGATTAAGAATAGGTGTTTTTGACATCCCCAATGGCTATTTGTGCAGTGACTCAAACCCATGTCATCATGGCTATGAGCTGTACTGTTATTAAGCCATAGCTTCTCTAAGATTAGACTACAATATAAATAAATCAAAATCTAATTGTGCTTAACATCACGTAAACTTGACTGTTATCTAATGTAGCTGGAAATAAAATTGACTGTAAAGCACCATGAAAATAGCAAATCAAATAAAAGAAACACTTCCTTACAACCAGGAGTTATTCAATATTGTGAGCAGCTTGCACTAAAATAAAGCTTTATAGTGCACGTTACAGTTCTAATAATAGTTTTAAGCACTCTAGATATCCATCTGTATATCTCTGCTGACAAATAATATAACTTCACATTTTGAAGCTCTTCAGCTACATTACTACTTTTCATTTTTGAGTCAAAATGAGAAAAAGGAACAAATGCTAGTGTAATTATATTGGGCATTGCTCATATGTTGTCTAAACATCATTCTCAAGCTAAATGAGAAATATAGTGCTGATTTACTTTGCCTGAAAATGCTTAGCAGTAGTGTTTGTTGTTAAATGCTATATGCAGCACATTCTTAATAGCAAAATAATGACTACAGTCAATAATTGACAATGAAGGGCAGCAATGTATAAAATCAAAGAATCTATCTCTCAACAGCCTTATGCCTTATAACTTATATCTCAAAAATCCTTGTGATTAGAGGACATTAACAACCTCCTAGAGCTCTACAAAACTATATATTCTTACTCCTCAAACTTCTATCATTATCTATGTATTAAATAAATAGCAATGATGGATGAATTATGCTTTAGGATCCCAAAAAGTGTGTTACCAATATGAGGGGACATGTACAGAATGGTCATGAATTAAAGATATATAATTGTGCTTATGCACAGTGAAGAAAACTTTATTGCATACTGGTAGGACATATTCAATATAGCCAAGCTAGCAGCTCAACCTCAAGCTAGTTCATAAATGAGTACAAGGGGGAAATTTGAGGACATACTGTCAGAAGCAGGCCCAAATCTCCAGAGCATGACACATATATGCACACAGGAATTTTCATGGGAGACAATTGTAAGCAGAAATTTGGGCTTTGCATGCTGGCAAGACAAAAACTTTTGCAAACAATCATATGAATGGAAAGAACAACATGAGTTCACTGTTCTTTATAAACTGCAAAAAAACTACTACTTCAAAAAGCTGAAATACACTTTAGGCATGAAAATGGTACCAGTACACATGGTGTGGATGAGCTCATAATTTTTGTGCAAGATCTCATTGAGTTTTACCATACAAAACACTGGAGCTGGCCTGCAGTAGCTGAACACCAGCAATATTTCTCAGTCTGTATCAGCAAATAACAAAAAACTAACTAACTTAAAAATAACCAACAAGTAACTACATTACTACACAAGTGAACAAAAAAGACATTGCCTAATTTATCATGAATTTCTAACACCACTGTTTCTGCAAATCCCAGGGTACATCCAATGATGATCCCATGCTGGACCTTTTTCCTAGAATTCTGTTGTTACACCATACAGTAACAAGGCCAATTACAAAATGGTAAGGCCAAGTCATACTTAACTTGGGGGCAAATCCTACTCTTTTCTATTGATAGGCCAATAGGATTTTGGTATAGTCCTTGGCATCTATATTGTCTTTTCTTAAAAGGTCATTGGGTAGTTACGCCTAACATACCCCCATGGCATCATCTACTGTAGAACTAAAATATACAATAACAAAATTGTCATTTTATAGGTTAAAGGAGTAAAAAAAACTTTTGCTGACCACACCCTTCAGACTGTAGAAGAGCATAGGACATGTCTTTTCACCATATTCATCTAGCTGAAATTTTGGAAAATGGACTTTGGTAGACTTCATTAGTTTTCTGGACAAGAAACTTAACAAAAGACTCTTGTAAACAAAAAACATATCAAAGTGTCCCATTTCTCCTACTAATTTCTTTCCAAGACCACTACTTGATTTCCAAGACCACTACTAGTGACCAAGAGCCCTCTTAATTAGACACTGACACAAGAAGTGTCAATCTAATGTTTGTACCAGTATATTTTTTGCTATATGAAACATGAGGTAAGTGCCAATTTGTTCTTCTGATATTGCTAAGACAACAAACAACCTACATCTCTACATTATTCTTCTACTTGCACTTAAAAAACCAATAAAACACCAATTTCTACGATGCATAGGGAAACAACCCAAACCAGGGAACCCATTTCCTTATAAATAAACAACTCGCACTCTTATGAGCAAAAAAGCATTTACATCACTTCAAATAAAACGTATTAATTCATTATTAAATACACATACTTATAAGAGCAATTGATGATATCAGATTTCTTCAAAAAGCTCAGTATTTCTTGAAACATGGTAAAAGTGATGCTATCAATAGCTATTGTGAACCTGAAAACTATGAATGTCTAAAGTCTTGCAGCGCACAACATATTTTCTCAAGTCAAGGAATATATCTCTGTTATGAATTCAAAACATAGTATGTCCCAAGATCTACAAATTGTTTATTTAAACAGCACAGCATTGCGGTATGCATGAATATATTGGTTGAATATTTGATGAGCAAGAAACGAGCAATTAATTCACTTTGCAAAGACGATTGTTGGCTGAAAAGGAAAGCAGTAGCAGAAAATGAACAGCTTAGAAAATAGAGTCACTTACTTTAGTAAGAACTAGCTCTTCACATGTTAATCGTTCAACAACTTCATCGGTTTCATCATTAGCGGGATGATTTATTGCACCAGAAGAGTTGGCAGGTTGGTTTGAAAGACCGCTTAGGCCACCAAAAACATTCTTTATTCCACTGAACCTTGCTTTAACAGTCGGGCGTCCGCCTTGGGCAGGCATTTGGAAAGCATCCACCAATTGGGAGGTCACTTCTGTATTACCTTAAGACATTACTTTATATCTACAAACATAAAACAAAACTAACTTCCAGTGGCTTTCTCCGCACGTCGTACGCCTCCCAGACTAATGAGAGTTGCAATATGGCCGCGATGTAAACAAGAGGAAATATTACTTGCCAGATTGATCACCTGCGGGCATCCCGCGTGTTGAATGGTAATTAAAATGCTCACATGTGTGATTACCTCCTCAAGGGTCAAATTAGCCTTGCAAAGGAATAATGGCAAAATAGAGTTAGCACAATCTACTTTACTCGTGAAACACTAGGTTGCAGCCCTAAAAAATGAGCTGCTAACCGCTGTTAAGAACAATGCGACTCTTCACTTAAATTGGATTTGATCCAAATGTCTTTTCACAAACAACCTTCCCAGATAGAAATGGCGATGACCAAATATCAATTTTTAAAATTGCTGTAAGACCCTGTTACAAGTTTAGATATTCACCTGTAATTTGATCCGATAATGGATAGCTTCTGCATATTAAAGAATGAAAACAGTTTGTAAATAAAGTCAATTTGATTTTATTCTGATTTGATTATATGCAAAAGCTGCTCAAGGTCGGATTGAGTTCCTTTTGCTTCAATAACCTGAATTTGAGGTGAATTTATAGACAAATCTAATGCATTAATCCGTATGGTGTAAGCCATATATTTAAAGAGGGCAAAAATATTTAGTTAGGAAAATCTAGTTAATATAGTTAATAGATTAAGGTACTAAAACAGGGCTCCTAAGAAGTACTTTAAAAATACTTCTAACACTTTTCCAATACCAAATTACCGAATTCGCAAAAAACTAAGAAACACATTTTCATTCGCATTTTGAAATCCTGTTAAAATTGAGACTTTTTATTTTTATGGAATTTCTCATTAAATATAGCATTGAAAACGGCATTTTTTAATGCTATGGTCCCGTTTACATGATACCGGATAGCTATCATGCTGTGATTTTTCTATCGGATAAGGGGTACCATTTACATCGTGCCAAAGCTATCCGGTAGGAGACGCTCCTTAAATAAGAGGTAAAGTTGTCACTTCGGTCTGTAGGTGATGTGAAAGTCACGCGATATTATTGTGACGCTATCCGGTATAGTAGAAACGATCTCCCTATCCGCCAGAGATCATTCCATGACGCAACGCGACGATTGCAACTGGTATAGTGTAAATGGGGCCTATATTTAATGATTTTCTTGGTGGATTATATATTTTGAATAATAAAAATGAGCAAGCATAACATATACGGTCTTTAATACGACAGAGTTGTACAGGGGCGGTGCTAGAAAAATTTCTTGGGGGAGAGGTGTTAGGTCTCCAGCTGCAGAGTAAGGAATGTGAACACAAATTTCATAAACCAAAGCTGTTGTTAGACCATTTTTCAAATTACATAAGACGCACAACTAGCAATTTTGGAAGACAGGTATCGAATTAACGCTAACACTTGTTGAAGAAGAATTGCCTTCGAATACTTTTTTCATATTCGTAAGTGGAGGAAATACTGTAGGGAGTCTACTGATATCATTGCTTCAGAAGTGAAATGATTCTTATTGCCATTTCTTATCACGGCAGGAAAGGGAAAACGGCGAGCCGGGGGCCAAGCCCCCAGAAAAGTTCTTTGACCAAGCCGTTTCCATGTTAGGAAAATGCCCTTTTTAAAAAGAGAGGGCACTATAAAAAAAGGCACTTTAATTCCTATGTTGAAAAGGGCAGGAGTCTAAACCTCTAGGGCCCCCTAGTTGACCTGTCTAGACCAACTGCTTTTCAAATGTAGGTCATTGATAGAGAAACACATTTCACGTACCAATGTATCAACGTCTTTGAGAAACACTTGGGGGTCTGGGTGCTTGCCCCCAGAAAAAATTTTCTAGGATAACTCTATCTAGAAAGTCAGAAAATGCCCTTCTGCGTAGTAGGAAAACATTTTTTCATCTTGATCTTCATTTTGGGATGGAAATTATAACCCCAACTTCCAATCAATTTTGCACGAATATGGAAGACAAAACTTTGATCTTGAAAGTAGAAATCTTATTGTTAGCGAGTCTAGTCAGGCAAATGTGAAAATGATGAGAACACATATTGGTATCCACTTCATCCAGAGAAACTTGGGAGTCTGGGAGCTCTCCCAAGAAGAATTTTTTAAATCACCCTCTCTGGAACGGGAGAAAATGCCCCTTTGTGTGGTAGGAAATTTGTTTATACGATTGATCTTCATTCTGGGATGGAAAATATCATCCTACCTTCCATTCTGTGTTGCACGAATTTCAAACTCAAAATGTTTGATCTTTAACAAATAAATCTTTTCGTGAGAGAGTCTACTCAGGCAAATGCCACAGTGATGGAATGAGCCAATTTCTGATACTCCAAGAAGGCTCTGCGCCCAGCCTCCTGGCTACTAGCTTTTAGCTGCAGAATGCTATTCCGTCATCAATTTGTGAAGAAAATTGCCAACGTGCGCCTTTGTGTCGAAAAGGAAAAGTAGCGAACCAGAGTATTTCCTAAATGCGCCTGCACATCCATGTACAGAGATTGATACACCTCATAAATAACGTAAATTGACCTCTTCCTTGCAACCTAAGAAAATGAAGTGTCTTTCTCTAGCAACTGTGGCCTTGATGTTGGCCACACAAAACATACGGTGGGACAGGTGTTTTGTCTGCCAAGTATACTGCTGAAAATCTCAAATCTGCCAAGTAAATTCATGATTTTCAGTCCATGGAGGGTGTCACACCCCACACCCCCAGTAGCACCGCTCCTAGAGTTATATCAGTTTTTGGATATTTCAGAAATTGCCCAAGCAAGAATCCAAAATTTTCCATAGCCATGTTGAAAAACCTACCTTTTCCAAAATGTTCCAAGTCCTGGAAAATGGCATAATCAATTTTCAAAAATTTTCCAAAATCACTCAGGAAAGAACAATCACAAATATGAAAGTTTCATAAAGAAACCCTTTACACTTTCATACCATACACTTTCTTTTTAGCCATGTATGTATGTTAATATTGAAAGAACTTGAGATTCCCCCTTGAGTGTCATTGAATTACTTTCAATGGCAATCAGGCAACTGAGTGACTGAAATACGCGGTTTGATAAAAGCCAAACTCTGGGTTCAGGCAATTTTTGAAAAGTTTTTGAACTCTAGAAACAAGTCCATTGCATCCAACAACAATGACTTCATTCATTAATCTCCTCTCCTTATAAAAGCAACCGACTTTCAAATCGTTTAGTTCATTTAATTTTTATAAGAATACAGATTTTAAGAATAGTAAGACAAAACAGTCGATGAATTTCAAGACTAATGCAAGACTCAAGACTTAAGAATTGTTGAGTAATCCGGTTATTATGTTACTGTTATTAGATCAACTTTTGCACTATCGATCCAATATCATTTCGCTCTTGCTTTGTTTCATAGTGAAGTAAGGCATGAATAAGATAGTATTGGATTTTGTGTACACAATGCTATTACATGTTATTTTCGCTGTTCTTCACCAGTACGTCTTCTATTCACTAAGATTATCAATACTTCAAGCAGCCGTGGCCTAGCGGTAATGCACTTGACTCAGACCAACGAGGTCCTGGGTTCAAGACCCATCGCAGGGGTGACGTCAGGAAGGGCACACGGCCTAAAATACTCGTGTCAGAACTGAAGTCCTCCTAGAGGCACCCCCAAGCCCCAAGGAATTGGGGGAGACGGAGGTGAGATCGAGAAAAAATAGAAAAAAATCAATAATTTAAGTACGAAAAAGTGGCAACATTCTTTTCACATACTGAAAGCTTTTTTCGTTCGACACTCATCAGAGTATGAAAACGTCGGATAGTGACCTAAAGGTTAACCGAAATATAAATCTGGATATATATTTCGGTTAACTTTTAGGTCACTATCCGACGTTTTCATACTCTGATGAGTGTCCGACGAAAAAAGCTTTCAGTATGTGAAAAGAATGTTGCCGCGTTTTCGTGCTGTGGTACAGTTCTGTAGTACAAACAGACTGTTTAAATAATTTAAGTGTATAAAGAACTGTTTCATTTTCCATTAATGTACATGCACAAAACATTGAAGATAAAAAAATTTTGCTGAAAGTTTTTCGGAAAGCTTTGATAATGGCATCGTGATTAAATCAGGAAAGCCTAAGTACTGGACCGAAAAAATGCTATTAGGGAGCAGTAATTAAGTATGGGGGAGACGGGGCAGAGGGAATTGAGCTGGAGTATGAAATTTTGATGCATGTTGTAACTGGGGTATTAAATATATAACAACTTTCAAGCTGGGGTATGAAATAGAATGTTAGGGTTATCTAAGAAGTTTTCCTATATATTGATAAAACCATAGGTAGTAGGGTGGAAGTTACCTGGGGAACATCCAACTATTATTGAAGAGTGTAGTAATTTCAAGGTGGAAGAACCCTTATAGATATGTAGTTATGTCCAAAATATCCTCTTGATTCCTTTATAGTGTCAAGACAAAACTTCAAAGAATCTGTTTGAATATGGCCCTATGCGATAGACCTTTGTATATCAAGCAAAGTTACATAACGTGAAGTATAAGTTGAAAATTGCTTCAATTTGCAGAATTTTATGACAACACAAAGTAGAGCTGCACTAGAATATAACAGACAGCTATGTATTGATTGTACTAAAGGGTCCTTGCATAAATAGCAACATGAAAATATCATTACACTTTTATTAGAATATCTTTATTGAATCAAAAGTTATCTCGATCACAAAATCATGATATGCAAGATATTGATATTTTGAGACTAACGACTGCAGAGTTTCATAATATTCTCTTTCTGTCAACAAGAACTATGAATTTTCTGATTCACAGGATTCATCCTCCTCCCTTCTTGTTCTCACCATCAAGGCCTTTGAGTTGCTTCTTCCCCAATTCTGAACTGCCATGCTCTAGTTCAAGGATTTGCAACCTCTCTCTTATGTACTTCAAACAGCTGACGTAAGAGGTTTTGCACAGTAGTCAACATTCCTGTTACTAACAACGTTACCAAGCAGAAACTCTCACCACATGCAATAAATTGTTACTTTCCAGGACATTCCTCTTTTTTCAAATGACCAAATGAACTAAGTCAGCAGAGAAAGTAATGATTGAAGCACTAAGATCAATGATGAAAACAATAATATTTGGGCTCAAAAAAGGATTTAATCCAACTTAAAACTTGAATTTAATTTGATTGGCTGGGGTAGCAAAATATTTTGCTTCCCCAGACTGGGGCTCCAAAAGATTTTTGCATGTTTCACTGGAGTACAAAATTTTGGAGTCATTTCTTCATTTACCTGCACCCCACCCCACTCCCCCTGATACTTTGTGACTGCTCCCTTATAAACAAAAACGTTTGTTGCTATTATTTTCAAGCGAAGCTACGCCTTAGGCTGAAATTTGAAAAAATTCGGTACTCTTATAAAAGAAGTGTGGTACCTTGAGCTTCTTATTTTATGGGGATTGATAAATCTTTGTTATTGAAAGCAAAAGTAAACCATGTACTGATCAAAAAATGAATAAAGCTGTTCTTTCACTAACCATGTAACTTTCATTCCCCTTCACAAACGAACTTTATATCATTTCGTCTGCAGGTAATGGAGGTTGCTTCTCACCACAATGAGACAACACCGGTAGCACGTTATAGTTTTCACTTTACATAGCCCCTCTACCATGCAACTGCTTTGCTTACTGTGGATTACAAAACCTTTCTCAATGAAATCCTTTATTTTGAGTTGTCTTCACATGATTCAATGCGTATCATTTACAGTCTTGCCGTCTATCCTTGATTGCATATCACACATTCATACTATAGTAGCTGAATGCGATTTGTGAATGGAGTACTAGAACAAAAGGCCCATAGTTTCCTGGTAAAAGTTTAGTTGCTCTTCCAAACTGTTGTGGGTATTAAACACAATGGAACACTCTCCACATGAGGTGTTGATGCAGTGCATTTTTACTCAGCAAGAGGCTTATATTTGAGGCTTGAGGCACTTTCATTTCTAACAAGCTGAAGAATGTGGATGCAATTTTGCCACGCGTTTCTTTTGAGCATGTTTTGTAGCTTGTCTATGAAAACCATATCATCCTTTGCAGCGATGAATGTAGCAATACCATGCAGGGGTATTTTTGATTTAGCAACGAGAAGTAACTGGTCTTTTGAGTTATATAGAGCATATGCTCTACTTCCAGCATGTCTAATCAATCATTTTGGAGTCTGTGGAAAACCCACACCTTACCCCATTATTTTCTCTCAACATGAGCAGCCACATTATCTTAAATATATAAATTTGCATAGGACAAAAGTAAACCTCGCTTTCTGCTCCCTTCTCTGCCATTTCTCTACCAGCAAGCATAAATCTTCTCCTTAGCGAAAGCAAGCGAGCAACGAGCTAGTTTGCCAAACAGTCTATGACAGTCGCGTGGAAGTTCGTTAATGAATCTCATTGTCGTAAACATATTGCACGAGGAATCAACATGATTTTATTTCCATGAAATTTGCGTCAATCTGAGGTAAGGGCACGATTGGCTTCTAGAAACAATGTCCTCCAAATAGGGCAAGAAGGATTTTAATTGGTTGTTTACAACAATACGTCCCTGTGCCCCTGTTGACTGGCATGTAGTCAAGCAAGATCCTGCACATTGGCAATTAGACTATCGTTGAACGTAATTAATAAGAAGTTGGAAGGGAATGTACTTCATTTGCTATGAATGTTTGTTTTTACCAGCAATCACGCCATCTAAAGCAGCTGCATAGATTACCTATGCGAGTGGGATAAGTAGTGGAAGTTCCTCAGAGCCTAGGTTCCTACTGCCAGGCTTTACAGCCAAGAAAAGGTACGATATGCGTCTATTCACTGCATATTTCATCTATCTAGCTTAAATTTTGGAAAACGCATCGTGTTTTACAAGTCTTTTTCCCATTACATCTGCATAGCAAATACAACTAGTACAACACTTTTGTGCAGTACCATTAACTGGCAACGACTTCCCTGTCCACAACCAGGAAGGCCTCACAGCCTACTCTTTGTTACAAGACTAAAGTAGAATTTGACACTATAGCAACAGTACAGATGAGGTTCCTTAGCTTGTGCTACATAAAAACTTGCAATACTTTACCTAGCACTTATTAAATATGTTCTTCCAGTGGTTTCTGTAACGAATGAAAGATTGAAAGACTTTGAGACAATATGAAAGTCACAGCGTAGCTAACTTTTGGACAGTTGGTATGGGCCTATGCTCGATGCATTGAGATTCACATTTATTGTCGTTGCTTGCTTATCGCTAGGTAAAAATGCCAGGGAGCATTTTAAAATTGGGCATTGTACAGAAGGAGTACGAATCATTATGTCTAAATTGATACAAAAAGCTAAGTGAAATCGTAAGGAATATAATCAAACAGAGTGCAATGGCCGAACGGTGGATGTTAAGAATACAGACAGTGGAAATTGCACGTGAAATGTAAACCATGTGAGAGCAATCATATAATATGTAACAATTCAAAACAATCCTTGCGTACACCACAGCATGTAATAATAATAATATTTATGTAATTGGATATGGGAGGCAAATGAGATTGAAAGAACATTTATCCACTTTCGCAGCCTCAATCATTTTTGTTCTATCACCTTGCTCTAATGCAATCCTTATGAAAAGTTGGAGTTGAGACTACGGCTAGTGTTATTTTCAATTTCACCCCTTTTTGAAATTCCAACTGCTTGCATATGTGCCGTCTCAGTTACTTCCTTGGAATCCACCGCATATAGAACACTGTGGATTTCCATACTTTGGAACAAAGTCCAGGAAGTTTTATTGTTTCTCAGGGGCTCTTTACCCCTTCAGAGCCATAAAAGTTGCGATATTTTAAAGCATGTCTAAGATACATGAAAATCACTAAGCTCACGAATAGTTATAAACTCCCCGCCATGCCTATGAGCAAAAATGAAGAGTAGCTTTCACTTTGCTCTTTAGCTCTGTACCGGAGAAGGAAATCTTTAAAGTTTATAGGCGTACACGAAAGAACTAAAATCGCATTCACCTCTACAACGATGTATGGACTTTTGTGTTGTGCCTGTTTCATGAAGAAATAGCTTTAGGGCCTTCTGGAAAGTAGGTAATGTTGAGCTAATTTCATTCAATAAGTACAGCAGCATCTATTTATTTGCATATTTTCTTCAGGAACAGCATTATCCTCTTAGTATTTTGACTAGAAAGCATCTTTCAGATTATAGCTATGTCTTGATGCACATCATATAACTTTTTACCATGACCTACAATTGCTAGAGCATTCTGCTTTAGCACATAATTTTATTCTTAATATAGTCATCAATTCATCTTTTCTCTTTCTAGAATCTTTCTCCTGCAAAGTGTGCTGAGAAACAGTAAGTTTGCTAGTGATAGTTTTCTCACACTTGCCAAATGTTAGTAGCTTTAGAAGACCAATTGTGGATTGAAACATATTCTCAATAAATTCTAGGTGTTATCAGAGGGCTTAGGGGTCAAGATTGTCCTCTTCAAAGGATATACGCAGTTTTGTAAGAGAAAATTTTGTAAGAATATTCAGCCTGAGAATCGCAGAAATTTAAGAATAATTTAAGAATAGTGCAAGGCTCAACTTTCATCAAGCTTTAGAATATAGTGCATTCGACTTATTGTGATTTTGTGCATTCGACTTATTGTGAACTTTTGTACTATCAATACAACATTCATTGCTCTGTTCCACTTTTGCTTTGCTTTATGATAAATAAGACATCAGTCAAGATTTGGATATATTCCTTTGCGTTACAGATGAAGCTATACCTTTGACACCTAAGAATATTAAGGCTAAGAATCGCTGAAATTTAAGAATAATTTAAGAATAGTGCAAGGATCATGCCTGATTAAGTCTTAAAATTTTTATGAAATTGAGCTAACGTACTGCTTGCAGATTAGCTTTTGTTCTATCGATACAATATTTACTATTCCGTTTCACTTCTGATTTGCTTTGTGATGAAGTAAGACATGAACCATAATATGAATAAATTCCTTTGATTTTCAGGCAAAGTTACGCATTCAGAACTTAAGAATCGCTTAAAATTAGGCTCAAAGCCAAAAATTTAAGAGCATTGAGGTTCACCGAAAACTAGGTATTCTTAAAAAATAATGTGTACCGTCATCTGTTTTGTAAGTATTTAACATAAGCAGGAAAAACATCAATTTTTTGCAAAGAATTAGTAACTTTAGCTTTTCATTCGCTCTACAATAATTTTCCGAATCATAGTCACCATCAAGTATCTCAAATACTTTCCATTGTGATGCTGTCTCTTTAATAACTTGGTTGTGTATCTTAAATATAAGAGTCTCACCAAGAATAAAAGCTTTTCCCCTCCACATACTGGAAAAGTCATTGACTTCATGCATGCAAGTTGTGCAGCCATAAGTCCAATTTTCAGACTTTCATCTTGATGTTCTGCTGAACAACAACAGCAACATATTCCCAATATGTATTGCAAATCCCTGGCTAAATGATGCAACGCTTATCAACTATCGTGCGATTGTCAGTGTTGCATAGTGTGGTCGTTCTATTGAGTTACTCAGCAACTGTTTGGCCAGTGATAGTAGGAATTTCAAAGTGCAAAAAATTGATAGATGGAGGAAATTCAGCTGCTATTATTCTCAATCTGTGGCCAAACGATCCAACATTTCACCCCC
>WIPJ01000704.1:36922-48526 GCA_018155075.1 Cassiopea andromeda
TATATATATATATATATATATATATATATATATATATGTATGTATTTATATACATATATTGTTAATAGCTGGGGGGGTCAATTTTCAGTAGACAATTAATGCCAATTAGATATTACCTACTCTAAGGGCGTCTCCACAAGAGTTTACCTTTACTTGTATAGTATGTTTTTGATTTTCTTTGTTGGTAATATTGATGTACATTCACAAAGCCAATGTATTTGATTTACTTATCTCTTTATAACTTTGAAATCTGTAGTTAGGGTGGGGAGTGAATATAATGGGGGGTTGGAGTTTCTTCAAAATTGCTTATTTAGGGGGTATTAATAAATGACAATGGATGGCGAAATTTTCAAAAATTTGCAATCGGGGCCCCCTGCTATTCGGTATTAAAGAGTACATGAACTTAAGTCATCGATTTTTGGGACTTGATCTGCTCAGATTGTCGGTAACCCATAAGCCTAACACTTGTTATTCTATGTTGTGTAACAGTAGCCATGCTGGAAGAATATTTTCCAGGGGGGCTAGGTAATAATTCAAAAATGGCAATCCTCTTAGACCCCAAAATACCGCCCAATGAGACCTCTGGGAGAATGCTAAAATGTCGCTTTGACGCCCCTTGCAGTATTCTGTAGGGGGCTCGCCTCCCCGCCCCCTGGCTAGCGTGTCACTGTCTTGTGGCTTTGCCTTTGATTTGTGTTTCCGCGATCATTGTTGTGTTGCGTTTGGTCATGTTTTGAACGCCTTGTTTTGCGTTTTTCATCTTCTGTTTAGCACTCGTAGTGCGTTTTTCACTCCCATTGTTTTCTGCACTTATCGGCCACCGCAAAAATTCGTTTCCTTAATCATTGACTTTCACTAGCACGCCCCCCGTCCTTACCGCCAACAAATTATCCCGTCGCATGGATAAACAAGGAAAGGTACACAGGGCTGTGCATTATACAACGGGCCATAAGATGGCTCGCCCTTTGTCGTCCAAATGTCTCAAGATATTGATTTCCGGTTGTATTAGAGACATAATAAGGGAAACCACAATAGTACAACAATTTCTTTGCGTTTCTATTGATATTCTATGACTATGTTGCTATGCCATTCTGTTACGAGCAAAACGAAAAAACTGGGGGATGTTCCATTGAAATTCCATTGTCCTAGTCAAATGGCACAAACAATATTGCGCAACACCAAATATTTGAAGCAATACGCCTGGCTTAGAGACTGAGCTTGGTAACTAAGGCCATATATAGGGTGTCTATGCATGGTGTATGTGAGTTGGTCAACAAAGAACATACGTCTAAGTCTGGTTACGCATTGGCTGTAATGCAGGCCAAAAACTGTAACAAGAGGTCTGTGTTTTAGGAAATATACGGATCACGCCTTTAACCACGCCCAATTTTTCATTTATAACACCACTCTTTTGTTACAAGAAAAATCTTATGAGAACATGAGCCTGAACAGTGGTGGAAAATAAAGAACAAAGTAAGAACAGGAGTGAGCCTGAAGCCTTGTCGTAAAATGTATTTTTGGAAAACGATCCATAAGCTATATTCAAGAGAAACCAACTCGGTTGTAGCATTTAGTCTTCCATCAAGCAAAACGTCCAATATTGTCTTGTATATTATCTTTCAGTGTATTTCTAAATGGCCTACACGGTACTAATTTAAGAACAAATTAAGAACAATTCAGCCTCAAAATTTGGGAACATTAAGAACAGCCAGCCTGAACCTCAATTTTACTGCTTCTTATAAAAACAGAGTGCAATTGCTGGTCACTGCTGTGTATGTGGAAGTAGTAACAAAGCAAACAAAGTATTGTAGCATTCTTCTTCTATTGATAAGAGAGTACCTTCCTCTCTCCTCTTTTGGGAAATACATAGCTAAAACTCATCCAGCCTAATATGTGTCTGATAAAGGCAGATCAGCCCCCCAAAGACTCTCATAATTTTCACAAGGGAAGTTGAGCCCCCTCCATAGCACCCCTGGTCACAGGTCTAGACTGAGCTATCACTATAGCCAACTCTGGGCTTGAATGAGGATTTAATGAGAATACAATGATATCTTGATGAATTGAAAATGTAGGAACAAGAAAATATGATATAGAAATAGTAAAAATTATAGAAAGATGAATTTGGTAGTACTAACAGTAAATAATAACAAAAAGAAGGTTGAAGAGGATAAATTTTTCTAAGGGGACAGTTTGCATAAGGAACAGACAATAGATTATAAATATTATTAAAGGTTGGATTTATATTATAAAGGTTTTAAGACTTTCTCTTGTTTCTCTTATTAGGTGAGAATGATTTCCATGAGATTTTGTGTGAGTAAACCTAGGGATTGTAGGTGAACATGCACTAATTTATCAAAACAACCTACATTCGACAGTTTCTGGATTTAGCAGAGAATGAAATAATTCAACTAATTCCAGCATTGCTGGTAATTTTACTACCACCAGTTAATGGAGACACTTGGAGGATGGAGGTGACTTTCACTCTTAGTAATGTCCCAGTTAGAGAATATAGCAGTGGTAATAGAGCATTTCAAGTTAATCTAACTGGTTGCCCCCTACAATGCAATATCTTTTTTCTATACATATAGGAAACTACATTAACAATTTACCAATTGACAAACTACTTTACAATACTACTAGGGCAATACCAGGGGGTACAAAATATCATGACTACCCTCTGGCCTTTAAGGTACCCCTCTGGTCAAAATCTAAATTAAGTTCATAGTTTGTGCAGTTTGTGGCTTATGCAATATTGTGCATAAGAGTCCCTTGGATGGATGGATGAATATATGCTATGAAGCATAAAATTTCATGTAAAACAAATCCCAACAATGGCACACAGGCTAGTAATGCAATGATCAAGCAATATACCATTAGAAATTGTTATTTTGCAGTGCCCTATAAATCCTTCAGGAGGCTCTTGCCTACCCAAAATAAATGCCCAAGTGTCTATCACTGCAAACATTGTGGTGAAAGCAAGAGGTTTGATTTATTCAGCAATCAGAGCCAAAAATAACAGTTTTGTCTATAATTAGAGGTCTTGCTAAATTGTCTTGCCTTTGGCCATGGTAACACAGGACTGTATGTAGGCAGCTGAACTGGATTGAGAGGGGGTGTGAATGAATGTAGAAGTCAAATATGCAATGAGTAAATACATTAATGTAGACCGCCATTCATATACATCAAAAGTGCCCTCCCTATCCCTCCCCTCCAATACCTATGGATCTTAGCAACAGTATAGAGAGGCAGGTGAAGATAACACTTAAAGTTGTTTGTGTACTTTTCATGTCATAAAAATTAGTTTTTCATTTCTCAAAGTACTTTTTTGGTTCAAAATGTTTGAGTGGAGTAACCAGTAGCTCCACCAACCAATAAGTCCCTCATTAAGAGGAAATCAAGCTCTGGCTCTTTCCTAAGCTATTAAAACTGATTTGATTAATTTTCCAATAACCAGGAAGATAGATTTGCCTAGTAGAAGGAAGTGAATATGGCAAGTGCATACTTATTGCAAATAATACTGTAAAATCCTGAAGATATGCCCTCGGCTTACAGAGGTTTGTAAGCATTTTTGGTGGGCTTATATTCTGGAGGGCTTATATTCTGGAGGGCTTATATTCTGGAGGACTTATATTCAGGGGGCTTATATTCAGAGGGTCTTTAGGGTTAACAGATGACTTGTGTATGCCAAAAGATTCACCATTTGTATAACTTCTGGACAAGACGGGTAAAACTCACTGTCAATCCTAGCATCTGTATAACTTCTGGAGGAAACCCTGTAATGTGTTAGTGGAGCCCTAGGGTCTTGGGGAGCCCTGGTTGAAAACTACTGACTCAGTAGCCCTTCATCCTGACATCATCATTTGTATAACTCGTTCAGCAAAATTTTTAAGTATGCCATGTTGGGGAAAGGCCCTGAAGTCTATAGCAAAGTCCCCAACAAAAGAAGAAAAAATGAGGCTGAGCAGAGAGGGAGATAAGATCAAGCTTTTTGTAAGCAAATGTGAGTGAAGACAAGTTGTACGAATCTGGGAAGGATAAGGGGGTAAGACATTCCACAGGGAACAAGATATTGGAATGAAAGATTGGCTGCTAGCAAATGGGCCATGGTGGATTATAAATGGTGAACTGCTACATAAAAAGCCTTGTATTTACAAATGTAATACAAATGAAAAATTAACATTAATCTCAAAAAATATGGGTAGCAAAAGTAGAGCTTGTGTTGTGAAAATATGTTGAAATAAATTCTTACCATTCAGAGATGTTGTTGCTAATGATACATCTGATCCTTCAGTTTTAGGTGCAATAGGCCGAAAGCCTGGAATATTTGCAACTGTCATTGGCAAAGATTTGCTGTCATAATCCAACAATGTACGATTTGCATGTGAGGTAGAATGTGCTGGTAGGGAAAACATTACATCTGCAGCTGCAGGGCTTGTTACTGTCTGAGTCGGTTCACAAGTCGGAGGA
This sequence comes from Cassiopea andromeda, assembly GCA_018155075.1. Taxonomy (NCBI): domain Eukaryota; kingdom Metazoa; phylum Cnidaria; class Scyphozoa; order Rhizostomeae; family Cassiopeidae; genus Cassiopea; species Cassiopea andromeda. Next base: position 41,390 of record WIPJ01000704.1, read on the forward strand.
AAGTGTGATTGAAAGTCTTCTTTGTCATATTCATAACTATGCTCAAACGTCTCCGAGTGCGGTCTTGGTCTTATTATGACTTCAGGGCTTTCTTCAGAAGAGTCGTCGATGAACACAATTGGGTTATTTACCATATTAGAATCATCTGTTGTTGTCACATAAGAAACATCCCGCAGACAAGGATAGCGGCCTAAATAAACATCGGCCCTTTTTTCCATAGATTTCGTAGTCTGATAATGGTTTTGAGTCAACTGTGGTGCTGCGTCAGTTTGGTTTTCAGCTTTAGGACTATGGGATAACGATTGCGTTTTCGAAGAACGTAACATCGTTTCCATATGGTTCTCTCCATATGGTATCGATGTTGCGTTCTTTGTCTGCGTTAGGGGACCTTTTGGAGTACAGATATCCGAAGACTTGCAAATCTCACCGTCATTGAAGTCATAGGATGAACTTGAAGTCTTGGTGGATGAGCATGACCAGCCAGCGAGTGAAGACGAACTGGGCCCAGAACCATAAACATAATTTCTACGATTTGAAATCAAAGATATCGCCTGCAAATCAATCAGGTCAGCGAGCAGCGATGCCTTAACTTGTACACACGTATCGTTTTCCAGAGCGTGTTTAATTTCCTCCCAAGAGAAGACAGGTCTGAGGCTGGTGCTTCCTTGTCGGTTCAAAAAGGGCAACAGTGGTCTGCTGCCTATCTCGCATTGTGCAGCCCTCTTGTAAAGCTCGATAGTTTCAGAAAAGTTGGAGTCTAGAATTTTCTGCAATTGTTCTTGCCGCAAATCAAATCGACAAGGGATGGAATTCTTTAGCTCATCTAAGCACGAATAGGAATGCCGTTCGTGGGACCTTATGGCGGCTCGCTGTTCAACCATGTTTTTAAGCATATTTTCTTCACCATAGCTGCACGTAGTTTTGGGGGCTTGAAGATCCTGCACAATCAGATGGCCGCCACGTTCAATGGCAACCAAACCACCCGCTGACCTACAGCTATCAGAAACTGAAGTTGAAGCGAAGCCTGCTTCAATATAGATTGGAGTGTTGTTATTCACGGCAGCTTTGCTAGCTGGTGTAAATGCAGGGCTGCTTTCTGACCCCGAAAAAGAGTACGGTAGCCTTCTTTCGCACTCAAAGGGGAACTCAATCCTAGGCCAGGGCTTGGTTTTTACTTCCCCCGAACGATCACTTTCATAAGGCTCTGTCTGAGAAAATCGACGTGTGCTGCTCTGTTGAGCATCAAAATTACTGTTATAAGGAACAAAACATCCATCTTTTCTTGCAGAAAATACCGCTGTAATCCTCGGAAGTGTACTATCTGTCTGCATGAAACTAATTCCAGATTTTTGTTCTCTAGGCTCATCTGCAACAGCCATTGCGGATCAAACACAATACTCGAAACATTTACTTACTGATAGATGCATCTCTTTGAAGCCTGGAATTGCTTGAAATGAAGCAAGAACTGGCGGAAACCGGGTACTTATTGATGCCAACTCGTACAATGTCCTAAAGCCAAATATGATTCGTCCTTGCTTACATGTTTAGGCATCGACTTGCACATCACTTGCCTTGTTTGCAAACTTGATACCACGAACGCGTTAGTCTTTGTTGAAGTTAACCTTATGGCCTAAAGGACTTCCGCACGCTACCTAGAAAAAGTAATCAACATGTCAGCTGCAAACTCGCATTGAATGCTTAAGCCAGCATATGTAACTCTCTGTTATCAGTCACAGACGTTGCATGACCTAAAACTCGACAGCTTTCTACTTCAATCTTGGTAGGAAATTAGCAAAGATTGATTGCCCTCGTTTTCACGTACGACTGAGGGAAACAAAGGGGATCCAATCAACTAAGCGCTTTAAAAGAGAATAAATCGAGATAATAAAGGGACATCCCCATCTCCATGGTTAATAGTTCTTAGTGTTAACATTGTGTTTAGAACCTTGCCATTAAAAACAAAATTTTGTTCGAAATAACATCACCTTACTCCCGGATTACACTTTTAGATCTAAGGTGTCCGCTTGCACATTATGAAATTTTCGTTCACAAATCGACAATTTACTTCCTTATAGGTAGGAAATTTGCTTCCCTCGGATTGGAGGACGCAGTGGATTACTGTAAATAGTTAACTGAATGAAGAACACGAAGCGAAAGAATAACTAACTGGATTTAATATCGTAAGCCTAATTTATAAGAATATGCGAATTCACGGGCTATAAATTGTGTTCTATATATTGTAAATTGAGAAGTATTTGCTACTTTTCATCACAGATAATCTAAGAGCTGTAGTCTAGCTTGATGTACTGGCAATCACGCCTAATATGAAAGCTGGGCCTAAGCATAAGTTCGCACTTCACAGCACGTGCTTGGCAACGTAAACAAAGCATGGGGATACCCCAACAGTATAAATAATTCAATAGTATAATAATTTCTGGTAGCTTAGGAGAAACTATGAGGGTGAAGGAATCCTAACATAACTTGGTCGGAAAGCGCTATTTTGTAATGAACTCCGAAAAGAGCGAAAGTCAATGAGTTTCCATAATGGAAGGAGTATTTTCATTTGCAGAAATCCAACTGACTGTTTATGTTCTTTCTTTCGTTAATTTCAACAACAAACGCGATAAATAAAGGCAATTTACGCTGCAAAAGAAATGTAAAATATTGCGCAATAGGTTGATAATAAACCTTAGCCTCGAAGGAAATGAATACGATGGTAGAAGAAGACAAAAATTATCGATAAAAATGAGTCTGATTGTTGCAGTTGAGTACCAGCAACCGCAGAGATACAATAGTGGAGTGAACAATTTAGGCAAACTGCTAACCAGCGATAGGAAGGAATGATGCTGACATCGTAGCTCATTCTAAACATGCAAATGATAGGAAAATCCCTAAAATTCGGTTGTCATATATAATATAATATAATATAATATATAATATAATATAATATAATATAATGTAATGTAATATAATATAATATAATTTAATATAGTATAATATAATATAGTATAATATAATATAGCATAATATAATATAATATAATATAATATACTATAATATAATATAATATAATGTAATATAATATTATCAAATTCTTTATAGTAGGCTATACGAGTAGCTACTGAGCTAATTAAAGCCTACTTTTTATACATATAACTACAATAAAAAATGTAGTTGGATGATGTTGCGGGGCTGTTGCAGGGTATTGCGCGCCATAAAGCTGCTTTGGTAAAGTTGCTTTCTCTGCTTGTATACACGAGACAAAACAGCCTTTGGATCGGTTTGTTCGCAAAAAGTAGTACATGACTTACTTAAGCGTTTCGCAGTTTGTTGCAGAAATAGCTTCAAAATATTTTGCCTGTTGAAAAATATCGTGGAGTGTTACAGAGGGTCTCAGGGTTGTACAGGAGATCAAATAAATAGGTTTATTTGCTGTCTACTATTGCAAAGCCAGCATCTGCAGTATGTTATGATACTCTACAACACTCTACAACAGTTGTTCCCAAACTGGGGTCCATATCACTTCAAGGACTGCAAAGGGTTTCAGTGGTACCACGAGAAGAATATTCTAAGCTAGAAGGATTCGTCTCACTGTTTTCTAAACATGTAGTATATTTGATGCATGGTTTTAGTGAAATCTTGTGCATCATGAACTGTTTTGTTCCTACAGGGGATCCTGATTTGAAAAATTGTGGTCCAGGAAACCTCCATGTACAATAATTTGAAAAGTTCGTGAAGTACTGCTCTACAACAAGGTTTGGAAGCCAGGCTTAAGCATTTCACCACATAGGCAAGTTCCAAAGGTTTCAACACAACAAAGCCTTCATCTGAAGTCACTTCATCCATCGAAGATGAAATAGAGCAGCTACTAAGTGAAAAAGAGGCTACATCACTGGTTCCCATGCTTTTCAAATAGTTCTACAACGCGGGTTCCCTGTACTGTTCCATATACTTTACTCTTACATTTCATAGTGCTGTTCCATATCCTTCATTCGTGTACTTTATTGAGCTGTTCCATCTCCTAAAAACTGCGCTGTTTCATGTCCGCCATTCGTGCACTCCACAGTGCTGATCCATGTATTTCGTTCGTTACATCAATGCATTGCTCCATGCCTGTCATTTGTTTTTGCAAAATGCGCTAGTGCAAGCAGTAAGTGTTTTCTAGAATTGCTAAGTGCTCTGGACACACCATTAGGCCAAACAACTTCCCATTATCTAACATACAACCTGGGTCGTAACTAGCCTCAGTTTCCTTGTAACATCTGGAGCCAAGGATGGCTACTAGAATTTAGAGAAAGCTTGGTGATTGAGACAAGAATTGCTTGCTGTCTAGTAGGTCAAGTCTAGAAGGTTCATCATTGTCTTTATATCTCATTGAAGAAAACCAAGTATTTTCTAAACTCTGACTGAATTCGAGTGATGGAAGGTCACGTCAACCCATTAGTGAACATCAGATCGCACTTCAATAACGTAAGAAGAGCCTCTCTTCCACTTCTTACTGTGTACACTATGAAGGTTCCTAAGAATAGCAAAATTATCTAGCAATCAATGGTAGTTGATGCTATTTTAGATGTGGCTTGGCTGTTGCCGACCCAAAGCTAGCAATTCGCTGTAGAAAACAATAGGGAATACAGCCCACCCCCTTCCATCTGAGAATAAACAGTTAGCACGAGAGAATGTGCATAGTATAGCTCAATCCGTACCTCTCCAACAGACTATGAACATACAGAGCTTGAAACACGAGACTTTCAAGTCCGCATATAGGCGTTAAAACAACTTTTCACTGTTTAGAAAGATATCAGGTCTAGCAGCGAAAGAGCGCTACCCAGTTCATTCGAAAATGCAAGTTTCCCATTTCCCTATGGGCATCATTCCCAATGAAAAAGTCGGAAAGATCACTAGGAAATATCCATTAGTATACTTCAATGCCACATTGTGGGTGGGATTTTTGCTAATGCACTTCATATAAAGTAAGACATCCTCCTTATTAGCAGCAAATAACAAGTTAACAATGACCATTTCTAAGTACAATGTCGGCAACTTCTATAGCTAAAGGTCGTTGGGTACTATATTTTCCTTTCCCCCAGACCCCAAAGTATCCCCATTAGCACAATGCATGTAGAGAAAGTACAAGTTCTGGGGCATTTTGCTTGCTTCTATTCTGCACGTAACATTCGTCCCTCTCCTCCCCCTATACAATGCTGGACTGTCTACCGTTTTTATTGCCTTTTACTTCCTTACATGCTTTGGTAGTTAGATAATAGCTCTTTGCGCTGCACTATTTTTTCGCTTGAACTGCACATTTTTTTCAAAATTACGCATTTTATCTAGAACCGAAGCGAGATTTCATGAAGTAATCACCTCATGGACTTCAGGGTGGCTGTAAAGGACCTGAATAGAAAAACACCCGTCGCAAAAGATGCTTTAGGTCTAAAATTGACGCATATTTGTGAAGAAGCTGGTTGAGTAATTGAAAAGTGTCAAATGAAGCTCCTCAGTATTCAACAACAGGAACATTTCTCTTCAATACGATTCAGATATACAGTATGGTACGTCAAAACATATAGGGTAATACTGACGAGATTCTAACGGAAACCTTTAAGTATTAAGAACGTTATATTCTGTGAATTTTCTATTTAGCCCCACCCGCAGGGCTTATGATTTCAAGCACTCTAGAGGGCGCTTATTAGAGAGGGGACCTTATAAGAGAGGGGCTTAATGAATTACTTGAAAATTTTCAACAGTTAACCAAATATCTGCTGTTACAAAAGTAGCGAACAATATTTATATTGTTTAGTTTACACATCATTAGCTCACAACAAACAAAATTGAAAAATTGCGTATTAACCGTAGATATAGAACGTTTTTATCCGCAGTAAAGCAATGAATGACTTTGACTCTTGAACGGTTGAGACCTATTCCTTACGGTGTGTGATCAAGCTTGGTATACTCACTTCTATGAAGCTTACTTACGCTTGGCACTATTCAATATTTTCTAGGGAGACTTAATAGAGAAAGGGGCTTAATAAATTCTTGGTCCAGGGAGGGGGGCTAAAAAGATAATTTACGGTATATGCATTTATATCCATGTGTATATGTATCTATGGATGTACATATATTTAACAAATGCCCACATGTGAAAAGGTTCCCTAAAGCGAAATGATGATGATGATGATGATGATGATGATGATGATGATGATGATGATGATGATGATGATGATGATGATGATGATGATGATGATGATGATGATCGGAAACAATCTGATAACAAAGCAGAATGACGACAGACAAGGAAGCATTTCAAATTTTTCGTGCACACACGGGAAAATATTGTGTTTAGAAAAGCAAAATTTCAATAATAGTCTTGATCACACTATATCAGATTTCAATTATGTTTTACTCTGTGTGGATTTTTCGTCACAAGATAATCCCCTAGCAGAGCCAACACCATCTGTACACTTTAATTGGCTGCAGTGTTGTCATCGTAAAACTCCAACAAGGAGGGCTGTAATGTAGGAAATATATGTACCACACCTTGGACCACACCTATTTTTCCATTTATGAAACTAATGTTCGTGTTACTACTGCGAATGTGAAAATATAAATAGAAGCAGAAAGCCAACCTAGGGTTGTAGCATTCTTCTATTGTTAGGAGCGTAACTTTCATTTCCCCTACTTTGGCAAATACATAGTTAAAAATTTATCCAGCCTAAGCATGTTCGATGAAGGGTGGCCCAGCCCCCTTAAACCTTTGATAATTTTAAGAAGGGGGCTCTCAGCCCCCTGATCCCCCCTCCACGACACCACTAGTTGGTTGCTCAATGGCACTAATCGACAACCATAAATTTTCCTATAGCTAAGTTTTGATCGTTTGTTTTTATGAGGGAGTAAAAGTAGCTTTGACCAGTGTCACGGGAGGACTGGGGGGCATGCCCCCCTCTCCACTTCTTGCCAAGATCAATTTTGTAATTCGTCCAAGTTTGATGAGAAAATGTTTGAGTTGGAGTGAGGGACCTCCAGCAAGACTTATAAATGGGTGTGGCAGCTGCCAAATTGCGTTGATACTTTAGGGCGTGGCCCCAAACTCCCCAGTCTGCGATGACTGGCGCCTCCTCTAATTTTGACCTTAAACTCCTT
>WIPJ01000704.1:53043-75702 GCA_018155075.1 Cassiopea andromeda
AATTTTCCCGAGCGAAACTGATTGCTTTCCAACTTGGGGGGGGGAGGGGGGCTGCAGCCCTTTGCCTCCGACGCTTATGGTTTGTACTCAAGAAAAATTCTCAAAGCAGCTCTCAGTTTTTAATTTTTTGGTCATTGCCAACAATTCCATGACGTAGACGGAGGGGCAAAGCCATCAACTAAATGTGCAAGAGTGAAAATAAGAGCTGGGGGCACAGGCCCCCACTTTTTCACAAATTTGTATAAAAAGTGCCCCTTGTTAGTTTACATAGTGCTATTTTGTCTGTGAGTGTGCCCCTGAGTTAACGTGCTTCTCCCGCTCCCTAGGGGCCAGTATGCATTCTGGGAGTTCTGCTCTCGACAGATTCTAGCCAAAATTTTTCTAGAAACAATGCTCGCCGTTTGAACTGATAAAAATTGACGCAAATACTGAGAAAACTCGCCAAATTATAATTGGTGAGTAGGCCTTCAAATGCAGTCTGGCCTGGCGGCAAGAAGCATCTTATCTGCATATTTACTCTCTAGATAAGTCTGTTTCGAGAGTAAAATTATGCAAGACTTTGCAGTTGGGGGGCATTACCCCTGTAGCTACGTGTCTGTAATAAGAAAATCGGAAAGCTTTTACCACATTTTCACAGCAAAAGTGAAACCGGAAACTTTCTGTTTTTACTTTTTTCTAGCTACACTTAAGATCATAGCAACCTAATCAGAACTTCAACATACTGAATATGTAGTTAAACTAAGGAAATATTGAGAAACTGGTATAACAGACAGCTTTCTCGCAAAATTTGTACATCAAAGGGAAGTTTTAGGAAATAAATGACTTAGATAATGAAGATTTAGTAGGAATTGTGACAGTGTTACTTAAATGATAATGTTAAAACAACCAACAGTATTAGCTTCCTCACCTAATCATTGGTGGTGCCAAAGAAGAAATATTAGGGGGGTTGGTAAATAATGTCACAGTGCCAGCAGAGTGGGAAGCGAAAGCACTTTAGCGGACCACAACCTTGAAACTGCTATAAAAAGAAGAGCAGGTTGTGAAGTTCAGGCAGTGCATAGATATCTTTAAAAATTGAAGTGTTGATGGGGACTCAATGACTTTTTGGGGCTCCAGGCCCTCCTAAAGCATCTCCAGTACCCCTATCCCAGCATCTACAAAATACATTACTATTAAGAAAAATTGCATCTTCAGTGCAAGACCATTAAAGTTTCAAACAACTAATTAACATGATGCTACCATGAATCCTTGAACTCCTGAAGAAGTCTCCTCTAAAATAAGCCATAAAACTCCAAAAAAATAAATGAACCCAGGGGGCTAGTTTAATGCTCTATGGTACCAAGAAATATAGTAAGAAATTGAGAAAGAGCACAATATAACTACAAATTGCAAAACAAGAGAAGATAACAGGCTTAAGGATAAAACTAAGCCTTTGTGGTATTTGAGTATTCTTGGAGATGATCATATCTTGCATTTATTTGCTAAAGCTACACTTGACAATGATGCACCATGAGGCAGTGAATAAGGATATGCAAATTTGGTCATGTCAACTAAAAGGAAAATGGTACTGATTTTTATTTCCTTATGAAGATAGCAAGCCACGCAAAAAGCATGAAATTATAATGGCATGAGCAGTGGGGGGCCAAAGGATTTTTGGGTGAGGGAAGCAGTAGAGGAAATTTATCAACAGTCTATCACAATCTCCCAGAATTACCAACAAGCAATGATCACAATGCTAGCTTTTACAGACAAGACAAACAATTATCAACATGCATAATGATTACCAATAGCTCCAACAAAAAGTGGGGGTATAACACTCCCATGCCCCTGCTTTGGAACACCCTTGGGTTAAGGCTTCTCCTAGGCCTTATCTACAACTTTATAATGAAGAAAGGTACTTTTAGTTCCATGCTAAGTACAAATTCAATTTTAGGAAGTAGTACTCTCAAGTGCCAAATAAATGGGGGTCCTAATAAACAGTAGGGTGCAAAAGTCTGAAGTTTAATAAACAGAGGGGTCAAAATTTAAAATATAGCTCAAAATGATTATAAAACATTTGAAAGAGAACAAACATAAAACTAAAATATATACAGAAGTACACTATTTTGCCTTGAAAAGTGGGCTTGAACAATGCTAGCAAAGAAAGGGCATGAAATGAGGAGTTCATGAAAATGGTTATTTTCTTTAAAATTAATGAATTATATGGGTCTTAATAAGGTCAGGAGGTTGGGAAAAAATCAAAAAATTAATAAGCAGGGACGGACATTTATTAGGCACCTGAGAGTAATAACAGTCATATTGAAGTAGACAAAATACTATGACAAGTAAACTCTTGATATTGAGTCAATGTTTGCTCTGCAAACAGGACATTGCTGTAACCCTTCAGCACATTTGGGACATGTAAACAAATGTCCACAGGGATGGAATGCTGCACCAACTTGCTCATCCATGCAAATTTTGCATAACTGCATTTCTCTTACTTTGTCCAATTCACGCTTTAAATCCAATTGCTTGCCATTCATTGATTTAGATTGTTGAACAGCTGGAGGCTCTTCATCAGATTTAGTATTCTTTTTATCTGGAAGAGAATGTTCATCAAGGTTTCCATTATCAAGGAAATGCACAACAGCATCAGCAGTGGCTTCTACTGAATCAAAATACTCGCCATACTTTTCAAGACCCATCTTCTGAACTTTATTAATTATTTCAATAGGGAATCCTGCTTCAAGAAGCATGTCAAGACTCTCTTTACTTAGTTCACCAATTTGCTCCACTTCTGTTGATTCATTACAGCTTTTGTTATCATCATTAGGTAATGGCTGACTCCTTAAAAATTCTTGTTGCTCTGTTAAATGCTGACTACCATAATTTAATGGTGGCTGGAATATATCTTGAAATCTAACAGTTGGCATATTGTTAAATGCAACTGAGTGATCTTGATATCTGTAATCATGTGGTGGAAGGGGAGCAGATGGAAAAATGGGTGGAAATGGAACATGTGGTGTGTTGTGAATACTGACATCATAAAAATTTTGCTGTACCCTGCCCTGTTGTCTCCACCTATGTTGCACATTCCCTGCAATGGAATTCTGGCTCTTTGTAGGATTTGCCTCATGCTCAATAACAAGACGACAGTTTCTATTCCATTTCTTGTGTTCACCCCATGCAGTATCACCCATTTCCCAGTTTCTCAATAATATTCCACAAACGTAGCATTTTACACCATCATCTTCTCCCATGTAGTAAAATCCAGCTTCACACAGCTCATTGGGCTGAATCAAAGCATCCTGAGGCCATGTCAAAAATGTCTGAAGCCTTCCATATTTTGTTTTAAGTGTTGAAGCTCTACTTGGAAGTTGAATTGGAGAACTGCCTTCAATATTCATTATTTCATCATCTGAAGGTATACTTCGGTTTGATGACTGACGTGAAAATGGATAAGGAAAAGATGACCCAGGCTCTGGAAATTTTTGAATGAGGGGGGACAATACAACTACTGGGGAAATGTTTCCAGAAAAATCTGGTGAGGCTGATCCTGGCTGTGGGTTGAAATGTTTATGATAACTTGGTTGAGAAGGCATAGCACATGCATAGCCTTCTGAAAATCTAGGACTGGAAATCTGCTTCTCAGATGAAGGGACCTTGCTAACATTTTCTGGCATTTTTAGTTTAAGTTGATTTGTTGTTGGAATAGTTCTCGGCTTAGTATCTTTATTTCTAGAAAGTTCCGAAACATTACTTTGCAGTTGAGACGTTGGTGCCGGACTTAAAGGCTTCTTTGGTTCGACTGATGGTTTACTGTCATGTTGTTTCTGATCATCAGTAACTGGGTGAATGAATGTGCAGGATGAATTTGTATCCGAATGAAGCTTAATGACATCATCACTGTTTACGACTTCAGGAGCATCGAACTGGGTATGACAGCAGTGACACTCAAATAAATTTCCAGAGTCGTTGTAAAACAAACCAGCAGAAGCTATTGAATGAAGTCTCTCTGAAGATAAATTTGAATCATATTTTTTGACAGAATACACCCTTTTCTTAAAATGATCAAAACCAACCTCATCAAAGTCGCTGGAATCGTCAGAATTATTTAAACAACTTTGCAGTTGAACCTTCTGTAATGCTCTGTCAGCCAAGTGTCTACATTTTTCATTTTTTTCTTCATGCCTTTCTAATGGGTTGTCTCCATCATGCCATCCACCAATTTTTACCCCACAAGAAAAGCATTTTACAACATCAGGTTCACTACTGAAATAGAAGCCAGCTTCTGCAAGTTCCTTTATGAAATCAGGACTTTCGTTAGGCCAGCGAGAGAATGATTCAAGTCTGTTCTCGTATTTTTTGTAATCAATTTGCTGTGATGAATCCATAACATCCAAAGAAGTGCTACTCCAGAGCTGTAACCACCTTGGTATACATCCTCAATGAAACCCGGTGAGTTATTACAGTAAGTATCAAGTATGAGCGATAAATAAATTACCTTCGCCTCGAAAGAGGACCTACAGAAGCTCAAGGGCTATTTTGCAGACCGGACCGGTAATGCACGGATCATAGTGCTCAACAGCGTACTTCACAGCATCGCATCTCAGCATGAAATACACGATTTTTAAATAAGAAAATAGTTTACAAGAGAACGAGTCTAATGGCCGGTCAAAAAATTAAGAAACTCTAGTATTTTGTTCAAGAAAAATTAAGAAACTGCAAAATATCTCTTTGCCTAAAAGAGAGTACATTAGCTTGCTTCCACTGATTTATTTGTACGATTATTGTTTGGAAAAAACTGTAAATTGTTATTTTGAACTTCTTGAACACTTTTCGTGACGTTGAGCGGTTATATTCACCCAAATGTGTTCGACTTTCAAACAATAAGGTTAGTTCGATCTCAAAGATAAGAAACAAATTGAGAAACTTTTAGTACTAGGTGCTGATCTTGTACAAAAAACGTGTAACGGGAAAGTCAAGAATAATTTCAAAATAATGCAAGGATTATCAAGACTAGAATTTATTTCACGGTCTTAATCGCTCTGCTTTACTATTACGTTACTTTTATGGTGAACAGGGACATTAACAAAGAAATGAACTTTGGTTTATCTTAAGGCGTACGCATGTCTGTTTGTCGTCCAAGAATGCAAGAGCAACTTGAAGCTTGAAAACAGTTAATATTGAAACTCAGCGATAAATAATCATAAAAATGTATATATACATCTGGGTTGCAGGGCATACATTACTTTGCGAAAGGCTAGCTCACACAAGTACGTAGTAGAATATTTCAAGTGCCTAATAAAAGCATATTTACTAGTCTTATTATGGAATAGTCTAATATCGGAATGCTGAAATTACACTAAAACACATGGCCTCTTTTCGTCGTTCTCATGATTCTTGAAGTCTACCATAATGCTACACCAGTGTAGTAGGGTACAATCGGTTTGCCAATGGGACTATTTCTGGTTCGCAAATTTATGAGATCTCGTTGTAAATAGGAAATTGCACAAATTCGAGGAAGGAAACTGTGCACATCAGAGGGCTGGTAAAGAGTGTCCGCTGAAAACCCGGTCTGGAAAATCGACTCTGTGACGACATTTATTACTATTAGTCTGGACTCTACTTTTGAAAATCAGCAGGTACATTCCCGTACAAAGAACATTTCGTAATCCTTCAGGCATATGATGTAATTAGCTTAATTTTCGGTATGTGATGTGCGACCATATCCTAACATGATTTCATAGAAACATACATAAAGAAAATAATAGAGATCTAGAGAACAAACAATCAGTGTAACAACGAGAGCTTGGCATGATTCTGAAACTCGTGGGTCTGAGCACCTCACATACCGTAATCACAGAATATGGGGTTACTTGGACCACTTTTCAGCTTTGTTTGCCTATATAGGTTTTCTCTATTACCTTTCATTTGCTATTGGTTCGTGGCAATATGGAAGAGACTTCGTACTTTGTGACCAAATAAATTACAAACTTATGGTGCGGTATATTTCCTGTATTTAAAGAAAAAGCTTACTGGTCCACGCGACCACAGCTTGGGGCAAGTTGGACCAGTAACAGGAATCTCTCAGTTTCCGAAGTAACTATATTATGTGGTACCTTGCACAACTTCCAACTTTTGAAGAACAGAAAAAAGAGCGAAGACAGTGAACAGAAGTTACACAAATGCTATGATCGACAGTAAGTTTTAATTCTCCTGTTCAACTGTGTGAACAGGGGCTACTGGAATCATGACTGGAATTTTTCTCTCTAGAAAAGGTTGAAAGCCATTGCTGTATTGTGAAGGTTGTTTAACTGCACATGAAATCACTTTTAATATACACATTTTTTTAAAAAGAGAGTTTCTTTTGCCCAGTACTGAAACTTTCGTAACTTTTACACGACTTCAGTGTAATAACTTTCTTAGCGAAAATTTTTGAGTTGTAATGTTGTGCGCATGCACATCAAAGTAAAATGAAAAAGTTCCATGTACACTTGAGACCAAACAACTTTCTATAGTCTCGAAAATCCAGTACTGTCGTGAATGATCACGTGACTTAATTCGCGCGCTTATTTTTATGCTAATTTTGAGACTTATGTTCGATTCGAATTGGTGAGTTAAACTTTTCAAGTTAGAATTGGGGAGTAGGTTGGAGTTATTGAGTTTGAGTGGGGATAAGGGAAGTTAAAGCTAGTTCATACGATGAGCTATAGATGACCCGAACCTATTATAGCATTGGTTCAACAATGGCGCGACCGAAGGGGATGAGCCAGTGTTGAACCAATGAACAGAGTGACTGTGGCTCGAGCCGATGCTTTTCTGTGGTTTCATACCCTGAACCGTAGATGAACTTAACTACACGTTTTTTTTTTTTATAAGAAAATCATTATTTTGCCGCCTCAGATTTTCTTAAATTTTTCTTAACTTTTGATGAAATGAATTGGCTAGAGTGGTTTACACTTTCGTTAATACTATTGTATACTTGAATTTGAATTCCATCTTTAACATTTTGAATGCAATAACAACGAAATTACCGATTTTTGGCCTAGAAAAACACTTAATTTTGGAATTTGAGCCTCGTGATTTTCTTACGATTTTCTTAAGATTTTGACGATTTGAGCCTCATTTTCTTATAAACTTTTTTCTTATAAAAAAAACGTGTACTCAAATTGCTAAGTGTATAGGTTCGGCTCATCGTATGAACTAGCTCTTAGAGATTTGAGTTGAGCAAGGAATAAGTAATAATGGAGGCTGAAGAGCTACAAGCCATGATAATCACCGCAACAGGACTGCACTTTCTTAACTTTTTGAGCAGCTGAGAATAAAACTTTCTCATAAACCAGCTTGTTATAAAAAACGTATATTTCAACATATAAAAAAAGGACATTCAAGATTTTTTGTGACTCATCATTCCTGTTATATTCCATAACATAAGATGGCCTAAGTTACCCTATATTTTTTTAAAATGGCACTGGTGGAAATAAGCACTAAGTTTGTGGAAACCATCATCAATTTTTCCAGCTTTTGACTTGATGCTGTAAGATTCATGTAATTTTTATCCATATTCCATGACAATTATTTATCTGCTAATAATCTGGCGTCCTGAAAGATACCCATTTTGAAAATTTGAAATATGGACTGATGTTGGTGAAGGGTAGTTAGTACCCCCGCAAAAGCAGCAACATCTACTATCATCTGGCTTCAAAAGTTCGTTACTTGATAATTAGAACCCTTAACCAAAAGTACAATATCTAATGCATGGTTTTTGCTACTACCACCACTGTACTACACGTAACTCTTTTTCATACTTCCTTACTGGTCCAAGATACCTGGCTGGTCTAAGTAACACTACATTACGGTAATTTTCAGTCCCTAGGGAGGGAAGGGTGCTGTCATTTTTAATTTCTTTTTTATATTTTTAGTATGTAATGACGGGAAAATGCAAAAAGGTTAGGTGGATAGAGAGATAAGATCAAGTTTGTTGTTAGATTTGAAGGATGATAAATTGTAGGTTTCGGGGAAAGCAGGGGAAGGCAATGAGTTCCACAGTTGAGAAGTTCTTGGAATGAAAGTTGATTTTTGAGCTAAAGCTCGTGGATTAGATAGCATACCTTGGATAGGGTGAGATTGGGTAGAGCTTCTGGTTGTTCGAACACGCCTCACTGGACCAGGAATGATATTTTTGATCTCCAGATAGCAATGCCCATGAAAATATCTGCAGAAACAATGCTGGGTACAAGGGTGGAAGAATGTTTGGAGAGTTGCCAAAGGTTTTGCCTTGTCTGCTTCGGTTATCAATTTTTTTTGCCAATGCATGATGGGGTTTCAAAATTTTGAATAAATTCTCACCATAAATATTATTCACATGCTAAGTGCAAAAATGTTTACTTTTCTAAATATATGTGTATAAAAATATTTACTTTTTCTAACTAAATTTTTGCAAGAAAAATGCATATGAAATAATCAGTGGGTGTTACGTGTTTCATTGAGTCACCATTTCTTTTCCACTTTTGTTTCCTTTATATCCATATTGCTTTTAGAACTATCAAGCTTTAGATCCAAGTTGGTTGACTTCAACACACATTTTTTTAAAAGAATTAAGCATTCAGGCTCAAAATCGCTGAAATTTAGGAATAATTTAAGAATAATGCAAGGCTTGAGTTTCATCAAGATTTAGATTGTGTATTTGAGTCTAAAGAAATCAAGAGAAGTATTGCTATAGCAAAAAATGCAGTGATTTCACTAGAAAAGGTTTGGAAAGACAGGGCAATTTCAATCACCACAAAGAAAAGACTTTTAAAATCCTTGGTCTTTAATATTGCTACTTATGGATCGGAATGCTGGGCTCTAAAAACAACTGACAAAAAGAAAATTAACTCCTTTGAGCTGTGGTGCTATAGACGCTTATTACGAATAAAGTGGACTGATAAAAAGACCAATGAATATGTTTTGAGAAAAATTGGAACTAGTGAAGACTGCTTACTACCATCGTTAAACGAAAAATGGCTGTTGTCGGACATGTATTCAGAAAAGGTGACATTTGTACAGACTTATTAATTGGGGCCGTGTATGGAAAAAGAGAAGGTAGACCAAAAACCAGGTATAGTGATAACATTTGAGAATTTGGTGGGAATCGGAGTTTTGCTGATTTACATCGATTAGCACAGAAGCATGGAGAGCCACGGCTGTTCAGCTAAATGAACTTCCCGTCTATTGATGATGATTTGAGTTGCAGTACTGCTTGTAGATTAACGCTTTCACTATCAATATAATATTTGTTATTCTACTCCGCTTTCATTGTGCTTTACACCTTCGATATTTAAGAATAATTCAAGGCTCAAAACCTAAAAAATTTAAGAACATTAAGGAGGCTAAGCGAAAAATTAACTATTCTTATCAAGTGTGTATCAATATTGGTGGGTTATGAAATCTTTCCTGCATTTCAAAATGGGACTTCAAATGTCAAATACTGAGGTCTGGGAACTAATGGCTCTAGTAGCCTGGAGACTATCTTATTGTTCTGACTTTTATATAGGTCTGTATATATCAAAACCAGTGTTCTCTTTGGTTCACGTTTTACGAGTTTATGCTTAACCTACGCTTACGTTATCAATCGCTATATTTGTAAATAGTTATATATGGTATCAAGTTTTGTACATATTTATCTACGTGGCTTCTTTCTGGACTTCACATCAAATCCTATTGAGCATGGTGAATGGGGTAAGCTTTTCCATTCGCCTCAAAAAGTCTTCCATCCCTGTACCCAGCATTAAAAATGAAAGTTCCTTTATGTGACAGTACCTCGACTTTACTTTTCGCAGTAAAATTGTCCTGTTTAGAAAGGCGGTTGTCATTCAAATGAAGATCATGTACTCTTGCATACAATCACGAAATGGTGGCTGAGGCATCGAACAACAGAGCTAACAGGGTATACTATAACTGCTAAATAACCTCTGAAAAAACTTATTCACCTTCCGACGGGGGGTTAGTATGTTCAGGCTAGGGGGTTGTAGCTCCCTCTACCCCTCCCCTAGCACCACCCCTGTTTGCACATGACACAATAGAGACGAGACTCCTGCCTCCCACCCTCTTATACACTTGACGGTTACAATGAAATACATTCTGCACATATCTTGCTAGCAGAGTAGAACTTCCTTTACTGCAAAAACAGGAAAGACAAGAAATAACAGAACATTCCTAACAATTTCTGCGATGCGATATTGAAAATGATTGATTACAAAGCCGAGAACTAACTTCAAACACGTTTGATAATGAGACATAGCAACCAAGTTATACATACAAAAAACGAAATACAAGTCAATAATGAATTGATTGAAAAAGTGAAACAACAATGTAACTATATTTGAAAATTTGCTGGCAGTTGAAATTTCAGTTCTCGTCACTCTCAGTGCGCTTTGATAAATGTGTTGCAAATTTAAGGAAGTCATGTTACTAACACATTATAAAAAGAGGCCGAAAATAGCGAACTTCAAGAAGTAGGCCTAAATCTAGGTGTCTTACAAAAAATGTGTATTGGTATTAGAGCCTCAAAGCACACAACAAATAAAGGCTACTGCCACAGCCAGCCTAACAGTTTACAAAACCTCCCTTTCAATAAAGCCCAAAAACGGAATCCTCTTTTCACTAACTGTCCACCATTGAAAAGGACGTACAATATTTAATACAAACATAACAGCAACTCTTTCGCCATGTTTCACAACACCGAAACAAACTAACAGAAGGAACTCTACAAAACGGTTTAAGTGTTATAAACAGTTACATGTCATATATAAATTGATGTCTGTGATTCAACAGCTGAGGAGGCATATATAGGACATAAAGAGAAACGTAGATAGATAACAACATTTTCAAGTAAAACTCACAAACCGGCCTGGAATTAGCTATGAGCCTATTCCTACTTAGATAAAATAATAAGGAAGTAATATGAACCACATACTAATCTTTCTAAAAAGTAAAATTGATAAATGAGCCAAAAGTACATAACAAGGGTATAATACAGACTACGAACAACTGCATAACGGCTGACGGGAAACTAAACACACAATCCGTAGGCTTTTGCCGAAAAGAATGTGAAGCTTCTGTTGTTTCTGAGGGGGGATATTTAACTCCTTATGAAATGAAGATCATATTGAAGGCATCTGAAGAAGCTCTTTGTGACAGCCTAAAAGTCATACGAACAGGCAGGGTCATCGTTCTTTGTAGAGGGGCCTATCTTCTCCAGTTATGACAAAGTAGCGGTCAATAAATGGGCTTAACCCACTGACCGTATGAAACTAACAAAAACTACTTAATGAAATGGTGCCAATTTAATCATATAATATATGGCCGTTACATCTATCAAATTCACAGCGAAAACTACAAAAGCTGAGCAATTGATTAAAAAGATTCATAATAAAAATGACTAGTTGGAAATTGTTATCAGTTATCAATACCATAGCCTCGTTCGGGTTGATATGTGACGTTCGTAATATTATAACGAGGCTGTTCCACTTGTGAGGTAGCTGTTGTTTCAATGCCGTTGTCAACTGATCCATTCGTAGAATTTGATGTGCCGACGGCGATTGGTGAACGGGGAAGCGACGACGAATTGAAGCTGGAATTCAAAGTGCTACGATCTCTCTCCCCGGCTGGCTAATAAACAAAATGTTGTACTTGAAAATAAGTATTCGAAAATGGCTGCTATGACAGTACGAAATTTGCAGATAAGTGAACAGCTGCTCAGGCAAAATTTTGTGTAACAAGGTGAAGCCGAGCAACACAGAATTTCATTAATTACAGAAAACGTAAAAAGATATACAAGAATGTATACAGAACATACACACAAAGAGACAAATGAGCACAAATACAAATGAACACAAACTCAAATGAACACAAACTCAAATTAACAGAGACCCAAATGAGCACAGACGCAAATGAACACAAACACACATGGCACACAGACTCAAACACGAAGTCATCATGCAGAAGCTAGTGGTCATAAACACACAAACGAGAAAGTGAGACTGAGAGGAAAAGACAACGTGCCACAAACCATTGCAAAACAAAGAAAGTAAGAAGATATTAACACAAGAGAGCTGCTGCAAAGTACCAACTTACTTGTTCCAATAATTGTCTTAAGCGTTGCAATTGTGCTTCAAGTTGCTTGTTGTGGTCCTCCAAAATTTGCATCCTTGCCTCCAGCCTGCCTTTATGCTGCCTTAAAGTTTTCGCTTCTGTCTGTAATTCCGCATCTCGATTTGACTCACTCGAGCCATAGCTACTGCTGCTTCCATTCACATCCTGGGCTCTGACAGTCTTTAATCGTTCATATTCCTCTTGCAGAGCCCTTGAGAAACAAGTCGATAGATTACATTTTATGCAGTATATTCTTATACATATTGCAAACTTAGGCTTGTGAACAGAACAAAAAAACTTTCATTTAATGTGGGAAATACTCAAAATAAACTCATGCCATTATTGAATAAAAAAATTCCTTATAACCTGATAGGAAAATAGCGGGGACATTCACCAAACGGACCATTAAAACAACATTCAAAATTTCGGACGTCTGCAGCACGTACATGGGATGCGAAAAAATTGGCTGCGACGAAGTCTCTGGCAATATTCATTCATTCATTTTCAATTCAATTTTAATTATATATTCATTAACCAGGGAGGAATATACAGCGAAATACTAATATACAAGAACAACGGACTTTGGAACTCAGTCTTGAGCTAGGCTTCTTATCTAAAATGCCTGTAAGTTGAAAATGGGATCACGAACTGAAGGAAAGCATGAACTTGCAAATAAGACACATATATTATTGAAATTAATTTATTAGAATTAATGCAAATCGAAAGCTAGCAGATGATTCTAGTGGGTTAATACCCAGAGGCGTAGGGAGCATTCAAAAAAAAGTAGGGACACCTGCACTCAGGGTTACCCTCACAATAGAAAAAGAGTAAGCAATGTAAGGGAGAAAAGGGCACACTACATACATAAATACACATACATGTATACATACATACATACATGTATACATACATACATACATACATACAAACATACATACATACATACATACATACATACATACAAACATACATACATACATACATACATACATACATACATACATACATACATACATACATACATACATACATACATACACTGCCCTGCAAATTAATGTCAAACTAAAAATCTACTGATAGTCAAAGTGAAGTAAGAATTGCAATAAAACTACATGCAATGATAAAAATAATAAGGGAATGAATTTAGAAGTAATGAAGTTAACGAAAAGAACACACTTAGCATTCTGACAATTGCAAAACTGCATGCAAAATTCAGAGTGAAATCATGAGAAAATAATTTATGAAAAGCATGAAGTGATGCATGCATACTTGTGCTCTTCTTCAAGCTCTCTAATCGTCACGTCTAAATCGTCCTTCTGGTCTCGTTCCAGAGAAGCAACAATCTGAGCAGGACTGCGAGGCTAAGGAAAAGGAAGCATTAGATATAGGAGTTGGAAAACTAAGAGAAACATGAGGATAATGCGTGCTAACAATGTCCAGTAAACTTGAACTAGAATCCCCAAACTGTACTAAATTCTACCTAACGATGCGTAGAAAATACGAACTATACGGGAAACAAGCAACGTTGAGTGTACTAAAGATTAGAGGTGATGGAAACTTACTGAGAGAGTACTCTCCGAATTCAAGGTACTGCAGAGCTGTCGAATCAAGCGATGCTCATCGTCCCTGTAAAGCATAAAAAAATCACATCAGGCGTGCGGATGATAAATGGACAAATTTAAGACTCTCTCTCTCAAGGAATACACAGTCAACTCCATTAAAAGCGAAGAAATGAAGTGTGATTCTGCTTCAAATATACATACATAAATTGCCAAATTAGTCGGGAATCACATTAGAACACATATAAATATACATGAATTATATATCAGTTAGCTTGAAGAGTCATCGATGATAAGATAAAACTAGTTGCTATCAAATGAATTGCTTATATTAGTGTAGTTCTAGCTTCAATTTCTAATATATTAAAGTTATAAAATAAGCTCAATTAAATATAAAATGAATTCACTACAGCATTCTCACATGTTTTGAAAGAAAAATATTAGTATACAAAAACAGAGCGAAAGATTAAAAAAAGGTGGTATTTAATTGCTAAGAATTATAGATTGTAATCATTTACTTTTGTTGTTAAATATAGGTACAAACATATTTCTGTATATCTGTAAGCAGAAATGATATGTTAACTGTGTGACAAAAAAGTTGAATGAAAATAACTCACAAATGTGCCTTTCTTCCTCTAAGGTGTCCATCAACTTCAAATCTGGAACTTAAATAAAAGCAGCGATGTAAGTTTTTTGGGGCTACGAAGGTTACCTACCACTGCAGGGATTATGAGGTTGTTGAAAATCAGCTAGAGATCGAGATGGGGCGCAGAGAATAGAAGGGGGATAATAAAGGGGGAGAAAATAAAGAAATTTAAGATGTATCTTCAATACCTGTTCCCTGAGAACTCGCCCATGTCTGGTGATGAAGGAGTTGATGGCCTAGAGAGGAAAACAGAAAATCTCTTAGAAGTTGTAATTACAAGAAATACAATAACACTTTATGTCTAGAACAGCGTGAAAGGCTTGCTCTGGGAAACGAGATGCGCAATTTCTATCTACGAGGAGAAAATTTCAAAGCTTCCTACCAACAATTAAAAATGAAATGGGCGTTAGTTGCCAATAAAGAATTGTTATGCAACAAAAATGCAGAAAACTTAAAGAGAACAACTTTAGTCAACTTAAAATTAACACCAATCTTAAAAAAATCAGGAGATTGTTGTCTACTAAGAAAAAAAACCTTGGAACAGGTAAGTTAGAAAAAATTAACTCAGGTTAAAAAACACTGTGAATTAGCAAACCTAAGACAGTCCAGCTTCAAATTACGAAATCTTGTAAAAATGCCTAAAAGACTCTTCCTTCTTTGTAGACTATCCATTTTCGTCTACGTGAGAGCAAATACAGTCAGAACTTTGGCAATGACTGCGCTCCGAGGCAAATAGTAAGAGATTCTTACAACAACTGATTAATAAGGAAGTTGCCTCTAAAACTAGTGTAATACCATATGTCACCGTCAGATTGCAAAAAGCGAATAGAAAGTTCTACCTAAAGAAATTCTCGTTAGGAGACTACAACCTTTTTGAAAGCCGCCTTGAATCTGATTGAATTAACTATTACAGCTCTCCCTTGGTGTGCATTACTTCTGTTTATGAACATGAAATGGTTAACGGCTTAGGCAACGATCTATCGTAATTCCAATTTTCAAGCAGGGGGGATGAGTAGCTTCGGCGATATAAACATATAAACACCGAAGTACGCATATAAACACCGAAGAAAGCCAAAACGTTACAGAATTTCTACCCGTTAGTACGTTAGAAATGAATTCTTCTTCGCGTTAACACAAGAAAAAATTGTGCTGGGGAAATCTTTCACTTCGGCCTTATCAAAATGAAAAACGTTGAACTACCAAGTCAAGAATCGGGGGCACGTGAAATGTTCGTAAAAACAAATTCTACTCAATGGGATAATCGCTCTGGAATTTGGGATGGAGTAGTGCACTAAACCTCCTGCAATATTAGAATCACCAACTGACTTTAATTAGAAAAGGCATGCCAAATGAAGCGAAATCAATAACATATGTTGACGAAATTGTTGAATCGATATGGAGCCCAAGATCAACTTGATTATGTTAAAAATAATTGTTGTTAACAACAATAGATAAAAAGGTTCTCGGGATAAATAAGATCTGTGTAGACAGGTGCAAGCAGACTGTTTTAGAGTATGTTGCGAAAATGTGATGCCCGACCACAAGAATAGCAAGTGGGATTGGATGCACGACTTTCGTCAATATCTACACCAGAAGTATTCACTCATTCAATATTCCAAGTAAGGACGTAACTAAGGCAAATTTTTGGAGGGGTGGCAACCCCCAATTTGCCGGCAAAGAAGACTTCATTCAAACCAAATTTGCTGACAAAGAAGGTTTTCTTCGCGTTCCAACGTTGACTAGCACTATTGGTATACTGCAAATTTGCCGAAAAAATAAATGTTTTGGGGGGGTGGGGCACCCCAACACCCCACCTAAGTCTATGTCCCTGACTCTAAGCACGCCTACAATACTCTATTAAAATTCGTTCTGTATTGACCATTAGCAAGAAACAACTTCTGTTTAG
Organism: Cassiopea andromeda; assembly: GCA_018155075.1. NCBI lineage: Eukaryota > Metazoa > Cnidaria > Scyphozoa > Rhizostomeae > Cassiopeidae > Cassiopea > Cassiopea andromeda. Next base: position 69,272 of record WIPJ01000704.1, read on the forward strand.
AGCGCGGTGGCTAAGAGAAGTCTTAAACAACCTAAAGTGTAAGATGATTTCAATACAGCTTCAAAATAACTAAGATGTACAACAACTTCTATCAACTTGACAAGGATGCTAAATCAGGGGCCACCCCACAGGGGGACCGGGGGCCATGGCCCCCAGATTTTCAGAAGTTTGGCCGTGCCCCCCCCCCACTTTCAAAGTCGATGTGCGGCCACTGTAAATTCATAATGAGTGAGTAACGTACTTTCTTGTTCAGTCATACAGGATATCAAACCAGAGTCACCATTCCTAAGATTAGGTGACGCAACTGCTTTAGCAATAACATAGCATTAACAGTTAGAGGTAAACACCACTCTCCGTTGTACTATTTGTAGAAAAACACAAACACTATGCTAGAAAAGCGCTCAAAAATTAATTTGACTGCACACAGACAGATGCCTTGAGCCACGAAATTTGAGAAAGCGGCTTAATAAAGTCTCCATATCGATAAGGACAAGACTGGAATTGAAGCTCAATTCTAAAGAAAGACAAACCAGATTCAAAATGGCCTCATATGAATGGTCTGTCAAAGTATGCGGAAAAAAAATTTCACCAAACAAACGAAGAATTTGCAACAGCTCAAAAAATGAACAGAATGTACTTACGTTTCCACACTGCTTCCTTCAAAAACAGTTTGAACTGGGAGGTAACCAAGTTTTCTTGGCGGCCTGTTTCTGTACCTCCTTGATTTGAATTTATTGCGTACGAGTCGGACAAAGTCAGCCATGTCTTCTCCTGTAGTAGTCTGGAAATCGAAGGTATGATAAAATGAATACTGCAAAATCGGGAGAAAAGATTTTAAACAGTATATTTATAGTCATAACTCACTTAAGTCAATTTGTTTATGATTTAGAAGGTCACAACTGCTCAGCAAAATAAAGGGCGTGTCGTGACCTGCTTACGCGAATATGATCGATTCCAATAGAGAAACGTTCCGAAAGAAGCAATTTCTTAAAAGAAAATGAAATCTATAACAACTTTTCCTCATATGATATCAAAATAGCCTAAAAGTTTTGGTCTAAATCTTTAACAAGCTTGCTAAGATCAATGGACTAGCTAGGGAGGTTTGAGGGCGTGCACTTTCATCCACTTTATATCAAAAGCATAGATACAAATCATAGTTTGTAATTGCACAGAACAGTACAACAAAACCTAAACTGAAGCTGAATATTGATATATACACATCTGCTTTATGTTTCAATCATATCTAAATAGCTTTTCTTCCTTTCTTCCCTCCAATACGAGGAATAATGTCTCCTTTCGTTAAAAAATACCAAATACTAACTACAAACCTACTATTGTGTGTATAAAGAAACTTTATGCGATGATAAGTATCATATGGCCCAACGTAAATAAGAAGGAAGGTCTGATTGACTGAATATTTGATTGATCAATTGATTGTTTGATCAAAATAACTGATTGGTTGATTGATTGACTGACTAACTGATTGATTGATTGATTGACTATATGACTGGACTTACGGCCAAACTGTACTGGTGCATTGGATGCGTTATGCGATGAGATTTGGAAACTCGACCAGACCAGAAACAATTCTAGAAAAACAAGAAAAAGAAATCCACAACCTGGACTACAAAACAGCAGAAACAGTAGTTGTACATGGATTCTTATACTTTCTAAAGCAGGAGAACAGAAGAAATGAATTGCCTATGAGTTTCAATCAGTGATGAACTTCAGTAACAGGACGGCGACAAAGAGGGAGACATTCTTTAATTCTTGAATCCCATTTGATTTCAGACGTAGCAATGAGCGAAATATTCCTGAACAACTTAATCACAAACCATGAGCGACCATGAATTAGTGATAGGCAATTTACCAACAACAGATTCGAACAAAATATGAAAACTCTGAGGGTAAACTAGCTAAGGAATCATTAAATATATTCATTATTCCAGTGCAAGTGTCCATGGATTTTATAGTTCCGTAATAAAGCAAGGGACACAGCACGATAGAGACTATTCTAACGGCTGTTCTGGGTATATAGTAGAGAGTTTTATACACTAACCATGCTTTCATGGAGATTTATATGATATACAACACAAAATATAACGTAAGCACTGTACAATATAATATAAAATAACACAAAACATCATTAAAAACTATTATTTCCCTTTTATTTCACTTTAAATTCACGGCCAACAACAATATAGTAGGGAACTACAACAAGACTCTTCTGCGAGCAATGTACATTCTTCTCTGTCTAACTAAGGTGGAACAGTTCCGTACGATAATCAACTCAAAAATAACCCGAAAATGCTGTACAACTCTGAATCTCGAGTATACCTGGCACATGTCATAGTTGAAACATTTCAAACATCGATATCTGAATCCAACAATCGGATATTCTTTACAGATGTTGCATTTTGCTTCGTGTTTTGCTGCAATTGAAGAAATACATCATAGTAGATGTGGGGAGTCAACGAGAGAAGAAATATCTGTAACTATATCAAAATGAATCAAGGTAAAAGATTCCTCAAGAGTGAAAGTGTCAGACTTTCAAAACAGAACAAGTCAAGTTTCAATCCAAACGCTTCTAAATTCAGAAAGTCACCTGGAAATCAATATGAATTAGGTTAGGACTACTTTATACGACCACATTTTGTATAGGACCACTTTATACGTGCTTTCAACGTCGCATCTAATTCCATTCTGACCAAATTGATATGACGTAGTGCACTGGAATGTTGCCAAAAATAAACCAGCATGGCTTCCATGAATCAAGAATTGAAAATTGTATTCATGTTGCATAATAACAACAGACAATTAGACCTTCGAAAATCAAAGAAGTTAATAGTGGTGCTTATCGGACCATTCTAATGAAAAACAGGTTGTTGGCACATCTTTCGTATATTGCATGCAGTGCTCTTGAGAGCGGTCGAATTGTCTTGGCCTAGTCGTTCTCACTGAAGTCTAGCATTTTCATAAACAAGAAAGCGTTAGCAAATGGGAATAGAAGAACTAAGTAAATACGTACCATGATAAGTGCGCTTGAATATAAAGTTAACACTCTGAGATAATTTCCGGGTGCCAGAAAATGCACAAACATACCTGTTTCAGCAGCAGCGAGACGATGGAGCACAGGCATCCAAACCAAGGACTGCGGTTCGTGGCTTACCCATCCGAGGAAATTGCTGACATCAACGTATGTGGAAGTTTTTGCCTTTCAATAAAACAATAGCATTTAGCGATTGTAACTAGCATTGTTTATTATTGGAACCTATAGGTTCGTGCTATGTGATCAATTCCCAATGGTAATGTATGAAGCAAAGAAAAGACGTAATAACTATGAGTGGCAATTCCCTGTGTGAAATATAATGAGAACAGGGTGTCATTATTAAACAAGATGGGAAATAACAACGAACACCATGAGGATTGCTAATGTAAATAAAAACAATTAAGATAACAACCAAGAAAACGTAAGGAGACAGACGATGTTTAAAATCTCAAAGAGAGGATAGCGCTTGAGGCGTTCAATCAATGAAAAATAAGCTCCAAGAAAATTACAACGCTTGCTCAAAGAAATTGCAATGTTAACGAAAGTCAAAACCCACCCTCCCCATAAATAGAAAGTAAAGTAAACTCACCATTTCAAAGCAGCTTCTGACACTAGGCTCGATGTTGCTGCCACCAAAAGCTGCCACTTCACCAAGCTGTCTTGGGACCTTAAAGAATAGTTTGATTGAAATACATCATTTCTAAATTAACAATTTACAAAATTCACTTTAAAAAAAGCTGCAAGACAAAGATGATACCACAATGTAATGCAAGGAAATTGAAAATAGTTCGAAGGAATTTATCGAAACGACAAAAGCCAGCAAAGACATGGATAAGGAGATGAAAATACTTATATTGATTCAGTAACACAATCTTCTACAAAATCGGTATCTATTTCAAAAAATCTAAATTGGTTAATAGACGGAGTAGATGGGAAATGTATGAGGAGAGAAACAACTAGAGAGAGATTGTGAGGTGTTCACCAACTGACAGATAGGAATACCACGAGGAGGATGGTGAGAAGTACCCGATATTTTGCATTGTTTGCCATCCTAAGAGCTTTGTCCACTACCATAAAACGGTTTGATTGTTTGCACCTTAAGTACCTATAGCATACCGAATGAAAAACGATGCACACCTGAATGCAATCATGCAAAAGAAGACCAAGTCGTTTCTGGTCCACCTGACCTTGGTTATTCGCTACCAGTTGAAACAAATCTGCATGAAAAAATGAGATGCTCCTTTAACATCTGGTAAATAAACGTGAAAAAAAACAAAAAAGAAAGCTGGAAAAATCTAGTTGCTCTCTTGCAATATGAGCTGATTCGGTTACACATTTCATTTATCAAAGCAATCAGTTTCTGTTACTGTCATGGGCTTGAAGTAACAGTATACCATCACAGACTGATGACAACATTCCGCCTGTTTAAGCCTATGACGGCAGTAGAATTAGATAGTGCTATCATGTTACGTCCTGAATAGAAGGCTTTGGCAGCTATAGCAAAGCCTCCTACAATAGAAAAAAGAACGAGACTAAATAAAGATGGAGACAAACTTCCTGATACTAGATTTGAAAGGAGGCTGGGAAGGAAAAGAGAGTTGGAAAATGGACATCATGGACAATTCTCAGCTGCTGAAAGAAAATTAACGTCTTCAAAAGGTTCATCGGTACTAATCAATGATTGCACTAAAGTGAACGTTCAAGGCTATTCTATTATCCAAGATCAATTGAAGTAACGTAAACTTCATAATCTTTTACAATAAACAGTGTCTCGGTGCTTAAAGAATTTGAGATTTGACACGACACACAGTCAAAAAGTTAATTCCATAGTAAAAACATCTTAATTATAGAATGATGAATTATCCATAGACACGAAAGAGGTTGGTTTATAAAATCACTTACATTTCCATTTGTCTTCGAGGGATCCTTTACTCAATAGGACAAGACCAACTTTTAAAGAAAGTGAACGAATCTTTCCATATCTGACACTGAAAGATACACACTTTGTCAGGTCTGAATATTTTTGCACGGACCTAACTCATTGAAATAACAATAACAGGATAGAAGAACGCAGTTTTGCAAAATCCAAAATGGTATAAAAAGGAAGAATGTTGGATTTGAATGACGAAAGGGAATAGGTGGTGCTTTAAAGTATGCAGCATAGATATTTCAGGCACCAAACTATAACCCTACCTCAAAGAAGAAAGCATTCTGATGAACCCATACATAATCCAAATCATTCAAGGACTCAAACATTAATGAACTACATTTTTGTTTTAATAATAAAAAAGGTTTATAAGAAACGAGTACTAGGCCGGTCAAAAAATTAAGAAACTCTAGTACTTTGTTCAAGAAAAATTAAGAAACTTTAAAATGTCAATTTGCCTAAAAATGAGCACATTAACTTGCTTCCACTCGTTAATTTGCACGATTTTTGTTTGGAAAAGACTGTAACCTGTTATTTTGAACTTCTTGAACAATTTCTGTGATATTGCGCGGTTATGTTCACCTAGAAGTGTTCGACTTTCAAACAATAAGGTGAATTTCCGTCTCAAAAATAAGAAACTAATTAAGAAACTATTAATGCTAGAATGCCAAAATTTTTACGTCAAATTAAGAACAATTTAGTTGTTGATCCAAGTTTCTTATAAAAAAAACTATGTACTTGAGTAAACAGCGCAAGTTTGTCATCCGAAGCTCAATGAACTTAGTCAAGTATGGATGTATGGATCGCATCCAATTAGCTATGGAATTCATTTTGTCGAATTTTTGATTTATTTCTTCTGCTTTATTCATTACCAACTCATAAAAATTCATTCACAACATACCTATCAAAGACGTTCAATAGCCAATTCAATACAAGGTCAATACTCTGAGCAACGTTAATGGAATCCTTGTGCTCTGCTTTATCAAAGGAAAGGACAAGAATGTCGATAATTTGAAGAACATCCACCAGACCATCAACATCATTCAATGTTGAACGAGAATCTTGGCTCTGAAAAGCTCGGCTTATGACGTTCAGGCCAACGAAATCCACTGTAGAAAAAAATACAAGTAATGGTGTTAGAAAACAGATAATTGTCAAAGGAAAAAGCAAGAAAACTAAGTGAAATGATAGTGAATGTGATTTTAAAAGTCCCCCATGATTCAATAGAAAGACAGATGTATCCATCAACGTACAACAGCAGGCCTTCTGGATGCACCTCAACTTCATAGCTGTTCTGTAAGCGGCAAATTTAGCATCGTTCATCTCAGCTACAACAGACAAGGAAGAGATACTTAGATTTAATTGTAAAACCATACAAGAGCTAAAAATTGATGAAAACGCAAAGCAAAATATGGTGAAGTTGAGATATATATATATATATATATATATATAAAT